>PVKS010012168.1:0-54567 GCA_004027875.1 Aplodontia rufa | reverse complement strand
TAAGGTTATCTAAGAGACAACCAAGAGGGGTCTCTGCTGGAATGGAAGGGCCAGACCCCATGGCAATATGTGCACTGCAAGTGTGTGTGGCTAGGTGGATACAAGTGCATCTCCAGGTAACCAGCTTCCACAAAATAATCACAAGAGCACTAGAAAATTGGTTGTCACCCTTTACTAGTGTCCAAAAGGGGTCCTGTACCCCTCCCAGGGTGCTGAATACCCAGTCCTGGGAAATTTAAATGACAGCCAATGAGTGGAAGTCCTGGACCACAGGGAAAAAAATCAGATCAGTTTCATAGAGATATTGTCATGAAGAGGAGCCCCAACCCAGTATGGATTTACATGAAAATTGAGCTGCTGTTTGCATAGACAACGGAATGATTGGGCAAATGAAAACTCAGCTCCAGGAAATCACAAGTGGAGAGGTGGGGAATCATGGTCCAGGGCAGCTCAACCCAAAAAGGGAAGGGGAGCAGGCACACTGGAAACACCATCCGAGTCACGGCACCAATACTGGACATGCTTGAGCAGCAAAGAGACCCCTGGTAGCTGAGATAAGAGATTTTATTAGGAAAGGCAGCAAGATGACTGCTCCCAGGACTGGAGAGAACAGCACCGAATGGATGGGTATAACGCCATGTGGTCCCCTGAATTCCCAAGATGGCAAACTTTCCCCTTCTCTTCCACACCTGCCGGTTCCCGGGGGCACCAAAACCCATCCAGTCAGCACCCGCCACCCCAACCCAGGTACGCAGCATCCAAAACTGCCCAATGAGTTCTTACCCCGTCACATACACCAGCCCATAAGCTCATCCTAGGCCCTATAAAGGTGTGTTCAGTTACTGAATAAAGTGGAACTTCTCTGGTGAGCTGGCAGTGCAGTGTCGTCCCTGTTCTTTCAATGGGAGTGAGTAAATTTATTGGCTCTCTAGCGGGAACTGGGCTTGGGCGGGGGATTTGAAATTGGGTTGTTTAGGGACAAAGGAATTGTTACTGCAGCGGCTGCACCAAGAAACATTGACTATGTGCCAAAACTCAGGTGTGGTGAGGTGGTCAGCTTACGATGGGAAGGAATCCCAGCAATGCTGTTGGAAAGTGGTGCATGCCTCTAAAGGTTGTACTTTGTGAAAAAGGAATTCGCATTTTCTGGAAAATAAAAGCTCAAGTCTATACATCTAAATATGGCCATTATTATTGACAGTCATTTAACACATAAGATTGTATCCTGCTTCCAGGTACCCCTCTGCCATAGAGACTCTGCTCTTCTTCCTTAAATAAATCCTACTCCTTTTACTCTTCTCTTCTGTAGGTGTCTGTGGAATTTATTCTTCAAATGCATGAGACAAGAACCCAGAAGAAGATTGGTGCTGAATTCCTGGGGTATATTCTCAGGGTTTTGGGGATGAGGCCGGATTCTCTGCTCTGCTGGGAAATGAGGCCCTGGCTACAGAATTCCGTAGTCCAAGTAGCCTATTTTCAGTGTTTGCAGCTCTTCTCAGTTAGAACTGAGAAGTTGGGCTAGTTGCAGTTCCCTCAAGTCTCTGCAGCCCAAAAGTGTTAGCAGCTACCCAGCTAAGAGCTGGGATTCCCCATGGCATGTTGCAGCTCTTGGTGTGGAAACACCTCTTCTGGGTCCTTGTCTTGCTAATTTGAAGAATAAAATCCAGAGACAACCATGGAAGGAGGAGTAAAAGGAGTAGAATTTATTTAGGAAGAACAGCAGAGACTCTGCAAGGCAGAGGGGCACCTGGAAGCAGGACACCGCCTCAGTATGTTAGGCTGGGGGGGGGGTTATATTGATTTTGGGTATGACCATAATTAACATTCATGTAAAGCAGGCATTGAGAAATGCATCAACTCCATTGGTTAAAATCTATGTAAAACAGGCATTGAAACTGGTCAAGAACACCATTGGTTAAAACAAAAGGTGGCAAATACTTCCTAGTACCCACCTGTGACCGCCCCCATCTTTTAGTTGGGACAAAGGTGAGCCTCAAGGTCTTTTTACATTTGAAGGCCCTGAGCATGCCCTGTCAATCGCTACCAGCTAGCTCTTGGATTGGGGCCCTCTGTCCTGACTACCTACCTAGCCATTTCACTCTCTCTCCTAATCTGTCTCATTTCCACACTCAGAACTGTAGCCCACCACTCAACAGTATCACTCAACAGCAGCAGGGGTTGGGGTGCTTAGCGCCTAGCTAAGTATCTGCTAACACTATTTTAGCTGCAGAAGCCTTCAGCCAGCCCAAAGTCCCAGTTTTAAAGGGGAGTAGTTGCAAACACTAGAAATGGGCTATTTTGGCTGCAGGGATCTGCAGTCAGCCCAAACTCCCATTTGCCAGTGGAATCAGAGAATCAGGCCTCATCTCAAAAACCCCCACATTAAAATGAAGAAATACAAATGGTTAATAAATATTTTTAAAAATGTTCAGGATCTCCAGCTAATAGAGAAGTGCAAATTCAAACTACACTAAGATTTCACATCACTCCAGTTAGAATGGCAACAACCAAGAATAAAAGCAACAATAAATGTTGGCTAGGATATAGAGAAAAGGGTACATTTACACATTGTTGGTGGGACTGCCAACTGGTACAATCAAGTGGTACAGAGATTACTCAAAAAACTAAGAATGGATCCATCATTTGACACAGCTATCCCACTGAGCCAAGGGAAAAACCAGACAATCAGTGTAGTTGGAATTTTTGAGTCAATAACAAAGAAATTGGTGCGTTTTCCTTTAACAGGACAAACAGGAGAGCCTCACTGCTCCAGGTAAGCATATGCATATCAACTTGACATCCCCCCCCCCAACAAAGGTGCTACATTCCTTAACAAAAGGTGTTCCAGGGACACAGATAAGCCTGCTGATAAAGATGCTGGGAGCACAGATCAAAGATCAGGACTTCAGAGCCCAGGTCCCTAGGTCAACAAAAGGAGGGAATCACACCTGCTCCTTAGGCTGCTGGATCTGAGGCCTCCTTCTCCCACTCTGGGGGAGGTCTTCTTTGCTTCCTATACCTTACTCCCTATGCTCTCTGCTTTCTATTATTTTCTTAAAATAAAATCCGTCTGCTATGCTTGCCTTGATGTCCCTCAGCTTCATTCTTTGACTCTAAGAGGGCACTAACCTGACTTCCACCACAGGGGCATCACCACTCCTCGGTATATTATATACAAAGGACCTAAAACCAGCATACTGCAGGGATGCAGCCACATCAATACTCATAGCAGCACAACTCATAATTGCTAAGCTATGGTACTAACCAAGGTGCCCTTCAACTGATAAATGGATAAAGAAAATGTGGCATACACACATAATGGAGTTTATTCAGCCATAGGGAAAATGACAATATATCATTTGCTGGCAAATGGATGGAATGGATGATATCATGCTAAGTGAAATAAGCCAGTCTCCAAAACCAAATTTCTTTCTGATATGTTGAAGCTAACCCCAAATAAGGAAAAGATCAGAGGAATAGACAAAAGGGAAGGAAATGAATGAAGAAAGAATGAAATAGGGAATGCACATGGAAGGAATCATACTTAACTTTCTTATATTCATATATGAACATAGCATAGTGAATGTCATCATCATATACATCAGTGAATCACTGAATTGGAAAAAAAAAAAAAACTATTAGTAAATAACAGAAAGACCAGTAGTTAAGAGAATACGGCGATAGGTGAAGAGGAAATGTTCGTGATTAATAAGAATAAGCTACACTGCAGGTTTTTATAAAAAGGCCAGTGTTGATTCTATTGTCGAATGTAAAAAGAACAGAGGGTGAGAAGAAGGGAGGGAAAGGGGAAAAACTAGAGATGGAATTAGAACAAGTTAAATTCCATCCATCTATAATTATGGCATTGTATAATTTTATGTCATATATATCTAAAAAATAAAGAAAATTTAAAATAAATAAATTCTTAGAGTCTTTCATATTGTTCTATTACCTGAAGTTCATGGGTTGGCAGTCCTCCAGGCTCTTTGGTAGCATGTGATTAGCAACCCTGATTGTAAGTGAGGCTCCCCTGTGGCATGGTCACTGTGTTCAGTCCAAGTGTTCCCCCTCCTGGGAGCATCTCTACCAGAGTTTTTTGTTTGTATCTGCCTTCAGTCCATAGGTGTTCTCTGGTTCAGTGACAGACTCACCTTTATGTCACCTTTTGTGATTCCCACACCACTCCCATTTCTCATGGGTAACAAGGTATTTTCCCTAACTCTGAACCAGAAGCCACTGCCCTACTTTGACCAGTGACAGGTGATTTCACTTTTTCATGAACAGGCAGCCCTCCTAGCACCTAAAGGCTGTCCTTTGAAAAGCTCCCCCACGGTGTCTCCTCACTTCCAGCTTAACTACTTGGCAGGTTTCAAGTTCCCTCCTTGCTTCCAGAATGTGAGAATTGCACCCTATTTAAAAATCTTAGACACTTTATTGGAGTCATATCTTAATCAGCATTTCTACATGTATTTGTAGTATCAGGTGTCCTTATTAACTTAATCCACCATGCTGAAATTGAAAGAATCCTTTATTTTTATTTATTTAAAATATATGGAAATAAATTCTAAAATAATTTAAAAACTCAACATTATAAATGTTACATTAAATACAATTTAAAAATATAGCTTCTGGAATTTTATTATCTGATGTTGGATCCTAGATCTTCTAACAAATATTTACTTAACCTAAGTAAATTACTCATGATTTATGTCTCCACAGAGCCATGGGGATAATAGCATCTACATTTCAAACTTTTTGGACCACTGAGGATTTCCATACTCCTAGACAGCCCAAAAGGTGTCAACCACACACATAAAATAAGTAGTTGATATTTCATCATCTTCATCACTATCTTATTCAGCTCTGCACATGGAGCCCATCCATACACTTTTCATAAAGTCTTTAGAGTCAGATGTCATATTCTTTTTGTATTCTCAGAGCCTACAGTGGCAACTGGCAAATTACTGGTATTTCTAAAATATTTTATACAGTGAGACTTGTAAATAATTTTTAATCTATTAATCTGCTAAAATAGTAGCATATTTTAAAAAAATTCATGTTACTAAAAATCAAGATTGTTTACCTGAAAGGAATTCAATTTTAAAATTCAATAATAGTGTTACTATGAGAAAAAAGAGCTGGTAGTTAACATTTAAATCAATAAAAAAAGAGGAATACATTTTAGATATATTGTTACAAACAGAATGTAGATGCGCCACATATAAACAGTGAATTGGTGGCAGTTAAAGATATCTAAATCTTCTGCAATTAATAATAAAAATCAGGACATGCATAGGGAAATGGTGAAAAGGCAAAAGTCATGATAACTCCATTGTTTTCTGTAGGAAAGAGATTCTATGTTCTTCAAATTGTTCTCAACATAACACATAGAAATAAAAACATTTTTACTACTGTCCTACACAAATATATGCACTTTATCCATCCAGCAATTTGAGATATGCATGTATCTATGTGTAGATAGACAGACAGATATTTGATTATAAGATAAAATGTGTTTTTAATATGGGGTATAGCTAAAAATGCTTGCAACACTCCACATTCATTTGGTTTTATGACCCACTGTTGTGTTGTAACTCACATTTTAAAAATCAGTAAATTCGACCTTATGTTTTCTTGGTTCTGATAAAGATATATTGGTATAAATAATATTTTACAAACACTGCTTCTGAGCAGTAGTAATCATAAAGATGTGTCCAGACCACATATTTCAGAAAAACAAATGAATCAACAAAGAAACATAAATAAACAGAAAGCATAAATCAAAATGTAAAAATAAGACATATTTGTTAAAATCAGATGCAAATAATTTGAACATCCTTACGATAAGAGATAATTTGAAACTAATTTCAAACAACCAGGCTATGTGCTACTGACATCAATAAGAATGAACACACATTTGGAATTACAAGGATTAATAAAAACAATTAGAAAAACAAAGAGAAAAATGAAACATTTTTAGTGTATCAAAATCAGCTGTAGTAGAACTCCTGAGAAAATTTGGTTAGAAAGATGAAATATATTTTGTGTAAATAGAGCGTGAAATGCAAATGAGAAAATGATAAACAAAATTATAGCTTTGTGATTAATAAGAAATATTCAATAGTTTACATATCATTGATCATGAGATGTTTTTACATATCAATATTCTATCAGTCTTCTATTGCTGTCTTACTTTTTCTAAAACTTAGCAGCTGGAGAAACTAGCATTCATTACAGTTTCTGTGGGTCAGGAATTCAAGAGCCTCCCAGATGGACACCTCTGCCTTGGGCTCTCCTGAGGTTGCAATCAAGAGGTTGGTTGGGACTGTGATTATTTGAAGTCTTGATGCAGTCTCTAGGATTCACATCCAAGGTGGCTTGTTCATATGTTTATGGATAGGAGGCCTCAGGTACTTAAACATATGCACTTCTCTTTAGGGCTTCTCCAGTTCACTCACAATGTGGTTTATCCTAAAAATATCGCAATATACTTCTAATAAAGGTGGAAAAAAAAAAAGAGTGATCTTCAAGCGAGCAAAAGGCACAAATTGTGTTTGGAGGCCATGTATCTCCTACAATCATGCAAATAAATCCCCAAACAATGGAGAAGGTGATTGCTAAAGGACGTAAATACTTGAAAGCAGAAATCATTTGAGCTCCGCTTGGAGGTTGCAACCAAGAATTTAAAACTTTTTTTCAAAATGCACAAAGGCTATATAAATGGCATATCACAAATCTTACAAAATTCAAATAAGCCAAGAATATTGCATACCTATAATTCCAGCAACTTAGAAACTGAAGTAGAAGTATGACAAGCACAAGTTCAGCTAACTTAGTGAGACCTTGTCTCAAAAGAAAAAATTAAAAAGGGATGGGGATGTAACTCAGTGCTAAAAACTCCTGGGTTCAATCACCAGTAACAAAAAAAAAAAAAAAAAAAAAAAAAAAAAAAAAAAAAAAAAAAAAAAAAAAAAAAAAAAAAAAAAACAAAAAAAACCCATAAAACTTGGAAAAAATACTAAATTTTTTTAAAAGCAAACATTTTAAATATCTACCAAATTGCCAAATATAAGTCTGAAAAGTATAGTGCAGGAGGATTAGGAGTAATAGACCTCTTAAATTGTTGTTGGGAATATAATTGATTCCAGCCATACTAGAATTCATCATTATCTAAAGCTGAACTTGTGAATTTTCTAAGAACCATCAAAACTTCTGTATACAATTAATCTTTCTCTACCCTAGTGAACTCTTATGTATGTATAATAAAAGCCATGTCCAAAAATGTGTTCAGCCTCATAACTGTAATAACAAAAAACTATGAATAAGCTAATTGACATTTGTTCAGTTAATTCTGAATTTTGAATTTTGATTACTTTTTAAATTTTCCATTTTTTCTGTACTTCCCAAATTATGCATAATATCAGAAACAAATAAAAACCCAATGGCCTGGAAATAGAGCCAGTGAAAGAAAGAGAACTAGAAATGTCTTTGATGCAGCGAATTCAATCACAACATAGAGAATATCCCCTTTATCTTTCTAAATCACACCTTGATATATAACCAAGTTTAAATTCAGCTTAATAGTGTACAGGCAGCTACAGTGCCCTTGTTTAAGTGACTGCTCTGGGCACTAAAAGGGCAAAATGAAATGCAGCTTTGTGATGACCCTAGAACTAATGATAGGGTTGATACTAAAAAAAATGGAATCTTTCCCAGAAAATACACTATTTCCATACCCCACAGTTTTCAGGAGCTACTTTGACTTCCTGGAATCTAAAATACATACAGCTGTTATTGCAACAATAATTTTCAAACACTTGACGGGCTCATAAAGTGAATTTTGCGGCATCACACATCTGTTGCTGCCATTGTGTGGCTGGATGGGAAACAGTGAGGCCCTTGCAATGCTTTAGCATTCTTCCTTCCTTCTCAGCAACCCATATCCAGCTTTCTCCCACCTCTGCCAATCCCTTGTTTTCTCTCGTCAGAGGCTGTAGAGACTCACCCAGTTAAGACTTCCCACTCTGCTTGTTTCTTGCCTGGCCACCGCTGGTGCTCTTGACATGAACATGAAGGGCTAAAGTCAGGCCTTGGCTTCACAGCAACGCGGGCGCCACACTTCCTTTGGCACCACCATCCACTCCCAAGACTGGGAATGGTGGGCCTCCTCGACTCCTAGAAGCCTTGAGCTTTCCCTTTCCTATCGTTGCTTTTAGTGAGATTCCTCTTATTTTCAACATAAGTCAACTTGCAGCTGCTTTGACAATAGATAGAGACAAGCAAGTCAACAATACTGAGCATTGCGATGATCACCTATAATGGTGTGTGTGTGTGAGAGCACTGAAGCTCACAAAAATGCCCCATTTTACAGATAAGGAAATTGAGGGATGCAGAAATCAAACTGCAGAGTCTCTTTGCTCTTAAATGCTACCCTGCATTGCTGCGAGTGTTGTGGAAGCACAGAGGATGTATGCCATCTCGTTCCTTGTTGTCTTTAAGAAATTATGAGGAAAAAATTTAAGTGACAGGATTTGAAGAGCATCTATCTCTCCATAAAACACCAGGTTTCATTCCACTCTTCTGATAGGCTGAAATCCTCCCTCCTTTCACACTTATTACAAGTTTGGCATTCTCACCAAAGACCAAAGCACTATCAGAGAACCTTTTCTTAGATAAACAAACAAACAAACAAACAAAAAGCCTGTTCTTACATTAAAAAGGTGAATTAACCTGGTAGGACCTCCAAATTAGCTCTCATTGTTCATTTATAGAAAAAAATGGGGTGAGGTTGGTTCCAGAATAAATGTAATCTATTTGATTACAGCTCAAATATTGCAGTCTCCACTGATCCTTGTGTTGTGTTTGGAGTCAGCTCTGACTCCATCTTGAATAGTACTGATGAGAACAATAGCAGCAAAAAACCTCAACACCAGCATCAACAATAGCTGCAGTCCTTGCTCATTGAGCACTTACACTGTGCTAACCATGACACCAAACATCTTTAAGAGATATCTTCAATCTTCAGAAAAATGCAATAAAGAGGTCTTAGTTATTATAATCTTAAAGATGAAGACTTTAAATAAGAGAATAAGCAAATTGCTAAACATGCAGATAGTAAGTGGCCTAGCTGCTGTGTAATAAGAGGCTTGTCTGCTTCCAAAGGTTGTGTCATAACCGTTTAATATACGGGCTACATTTTGCTCCTTCCACTGACTTGTTTGATAAAAGTATCCCTGGGGGACTCCCACTCCAAGAAAGTCCATTGTTCTTGCAAATATGAGCCCTTTGAGCCTCATGGCAGCCAATTCTGATAAAACAAATCCCAAAGGTAGGCACAAATATATTTGTGCAAAATTGACTCCCAAACATTTACCAAGTAGATGGTTTTGCTGATTTCACAATTTCCTTGTGACTTTTGGTGTGACCTTTTCTAAGTATTTCCAGAGCTAACACCAATCATTCTATAAAGAATAATACAACTTTAAACACTGTTAATAAAAAGGAGATAGTTCAGAATGCCCATAAACTAATATCCAAAGTCCTGAGCTTTCAGTCTCTCCTCACACTGCCCTCTGGACCATGTTCCAGGAGTAATGACACATTTCACCTTGCCTCAGATGTGGGCATGTTCATCTTCCGTACTTTTTTCCACTCTGTCTGAAGTGTCTTCTCCCTCTTCTGTCAGCCTGAACCAACTCATCCTTAAGACAGTTCAAATTCTTCCTTTCTTATGGCCTTTAGCACAGTCCCATTTTGAAATTAATTACTTTCCACTTCACACAATCATTGCATTCTGTGTAAACCACTATAACAGTGTTGTACATGTATTAGTAGATGGTTACTCTTTTAGTCAGCTTTTTAGCTGCTGTGGCTAAACAACTTGAAAAGAACAATTTTAGGAGGAAATATTTACCTGAAAGCTCATGGGTTCAGAGATCTTAGTTCATAGAACATCAACTCCATTCCTTGGGCCTTGAGGAAAGGCTGAACATCATGGCAGAAGGCATATGTCCATGGAACAGAGAGAAAAACTCCTCTCTGCACATAAAATATGCACCCCAAAGGCATGTACCCAATGACAAAGTCCCTCCAGCCACACCCTACCAGAACACAGTTACCAGTCAATTCCTATTATGGAATCAAGTCACCAACTGAGTCAGGACTCTGACAATCCAACCATTTCATCTCAGCCTTCCTGGTTTTTCTCATATGGGCTTTGGGGGACACCTTTCATCCAAACCATAACATGCTGTTCCTGTTCCAGAAAAGCTCATGGTAATCTCACCAAAACAATACATTTATTCTGTTTTCAAGAGTCCCAATAGTCTTTACAGCTGTGAGTCTGTCCAAAAGTTCATGTTTCCAAAATCTCCACTGAGATTTAAGGCAAACTTGTATCATGAGCTCCAATAAAAAAATCAAATCAAGTTACATATGTCCACTATATAAAGGCACATAGAACATATTTCCATTCAGAAAAATAAGAGCATAGAAAAAAGGGATAGGACCAAAGCAAAATCAAAATCCAGCTGGGCAGTCAAGTCCTGTAGTTCCACATCTGGCATCTGGAGCACATGACATCATAATGTTCTGTCCAAAGGGCTTGTGCAGCTCATCCCCTATAGCTCTGCTAGTTCTGGTTCACGTGCCCTCTCTGTTGGCTTGTCTGTTGAGTTCCTGAAGCTTTCCTCTACTTAGCTTCTATGGTATTGCCATTTCTTAATCTTGGGGGTCTCCACTGTGACTTTGGCTTCCTCCTCACATCTCTACATATTGCCCTGTCAGGGGCTGCCTGCAGGTACTCTGACCCTGGGATAATTTACCTGGCCTCCCAAGCCTTCCTTTGAAATCTCAGTGGAAGCCTCCATGACCCCTTAACTCCAGCATCCTGCAATGCTGCAGAACCAGTACCACGTGATTGCCACCAGGGCCTGCTGCCATCTTGAGCAGTAGCCAAGATTCCAGGAACCACTGCTGCAGTAGCATCTGAATGTCTGGGTTTCTGGGCACATTGAAAAATCTTTCTAGGCCCCCCTTGTACAAGAAAGGTATCTCACAGGTCTCTTCTCAAAGGAACTTTTACTCCCTGAACTCTGAAATGGGTGTATTCTTGCCAGTTCCTGAGACGTCCTCAAACCATTTTTCTTATTGCCTTAGGGCAAAGTCTTCAGGATTTCTTTTGTGGCAGCAGTAATTTCTTTAACAACTTCAACTTTCTTAGCTCCAGTTTTACTCCCTCCTTTCACGTCCAAGTTTTTCAAATCTTTCTACTCTGCTTTCTGTCCCTGAATATAACCATAAATTTGGATAAAAGTTGCCAGCAATACCCATGCCACCACCTAAATGCTGTGCTGCATTACATTTTAGCCAGAATGTAACATGAATGGTCTGTAGTCCTATTTCCAATAGAGTTCTCCTTCTCCTCTGAACACTCATGAGCCACTGCCTTCCTGTCCTATTGGTATTCTGATCTTCTGAGCTCCCACCAGAATCACCAATTAAGCTCTGCTTACAACAAACTAAAGCATTTCCATTTTGCATTGCTAAACATCTCAAGGTTCTGTCCACAAATTCCAAACAGTTCCAAAAGCTTCTAAACCACATGATCAGATTAGTAATAGCAACAACCCCATTTCTGGTACCAATTTCTGTTTTAATCAGCTTTTTCACTACGATGACTAAAAGACCTGGTAAAAACAATTTTGTATATTAGGGTATGTAAAATTGTATATTAGGGCTCATGTTTTCAGAGGTCTTAGTCCATAAAAGGTCAACTCCATTACTTGGAGCTCAATATAAGGCTGAACATCATGGCAGAAGGCATGGCTCCAGAGAGCAGAGAAAGAAATTCCACACCAGATACAAAATATACACCCTGAATGCATGGTGCCAATCACCTACCCCCTCCAGCTATACCATACCAGCCCGTAGCTAAAAGTCAATCCCCATCTGAGGATCAACTCACCAACTGAGTCAAGGTTCCCACAACCCAAACACTTCCCCCCAGCCTTCCTGGATTGTCTCACACAACTTGTGGGGGACATCTTTCATCCAAACTATAATAGTTACTTATAAATATGCCAATTGCTGCTATAGAATTTCAATTTGTTATGTAAATTGTTTGTGTGCACATATGTGTGTATATATTTATTCGTGATTTTACCAAAGGACCTTCCACAGTTTCTAACACACAGTAGAGTGTTATAGAGATGAAGAAATGGAGGTACAAAGAAGTTAGTAATTGATTCATAGCTGGAAGGTAGTAGAATGAGTTGATGTCTGCATGCATGTTTTCCTCTAGATGCACAGATATCATTGGTCCCTGGAACACTCAATGCATAAGTGCTTGATGAAAGTTGCAATGAATGGATGAGAAGCACTATGACAGTATATCTGACATCCCATTCTTATCACAGGAGGCCTTCTTGAAGTTCTTGGCTGCTTTGCTGAGCCTATCCCATCCACCACCACTCAAAATGTTATAACGGACCATTGTAACAATAGGACAAAGAAAAACGAAAGCAGAATTGATAAGGGGAATACTTCAAGATACCTCTGGGTATAGCAGACATGTGGCCTGAACTTAGGCCCCAATGTGTACCATTCAGCTCCAACAAAGAACGATTGAACTTGCTCAATCAATAAAGATATTTGTTTGAATTAATACTCTTTTTCCTAAGTTCAAGAGAGTTCTTTTAAAAACATACATTTCCTTTTGGATACTTTAAGAAATATTTCATTTCAGGTCAGGAAAAACCTGATCATTTTAGTCATAAACAGCTACCCAAAGAGAACTCAGGAAGTTGAATTCAATGTCAAATACAAAATAAATGAATTATGAAATTTTAACTCCATCAGGACTGAGGAGGAAGATCTTGTGTTTGTATCTTTCTGTCTGTGTAACTCTTTCTTTCTCATAACACACACACACACACACACACACACACACACACACCTGTTCTCTTACTTCCTTTCAGAGCTTTGAGGTAGGGACACTTGGTTTTAGGGACCTTCTAAATATACTATAGAACACAGGCTCTCTCACCTTTGCAACCTGTGGTAGTCCAGCAATCCCTGTCTCATAGAATTCATGTTTTTGGAAAGTCACTCTCCTCCACATTGAATAGGGATGGCCTGTGTAGGACAGTTTCATGGCAATGGTGGATGTGACTTCCAAGAGCAAGTCGGGAGGTGCACTGTGCCTAGAGTTTTGCTGTTGTTTGGATGAACTGCTCTGGCAGAGGTCAGCTGCCATGTCAAAAAGGCAGTCAAGTAGTCCTGCTGGGAGGTTCATGTGACAAGAAACTGAGGGTACTTGCCACTAGCCAGCAAGGAGCTAAGGCCTCATGCCAATAGACCTGTGAGAGAGCCATCTTGGAGGTGGATTCTCCAGCCCCAGTCAAGTGGTCAGATGCCACAACTGAAACCAGCATCTAAACTGCAGCCTCATGAGAGACCCAAGCTGCAACCTTCAGAGAAGCTCTTCCCAAATTTCTAAACTGCATAAGCAAACTGCACAACAATGACTGCTTATTGTTTTAAGCCAGAAAATTTTGAGGTAGATTTTATATAGCATTTGATAACTAATATATAATTTGGCATCGATGAGTAATTTCTCAATGCCTTATAGCCATTATCACATTTTACCCTTTCAATAAGCCTTGAGAATAACACTATTATAATATATGAAAGGTAAGAGGAGTCACAGAGATATGAAAAGTTTCTGTTGGATTTGAATCCAGACCAGTCTGCTTTCTAAATGTAGGTCCTTTACTCTTACACAGAATCATAAAATGACCTACTTTCATTAAGTACAAAAGTAACTGCCAGAACAGATGCTTATCAGCATGCAATGAATCTACAAGGATTTTCCATGCCAGGAAATAAAATGTTGCTTAGGCCGAGTATTCAGTATTTTAAAGAGTCGTTTGTGGTTTTACTATCTTATGAACTACTGAGAAAAAAAATAAGTATTTAATGCAGCCAACATAAAATTCATATGGTCTGTATTATGTGGTGAGTTACCCACTATGGGGCTATTATTGGAGGAAGTCATAATTCTAATACTGTACATTAGATAAGACTAAACTTACGAGCTGAGACTTGGCTATGGAGTGGTTTTTGTACCACCACACTTCCTCTTCTTCACCCAAAGCAACAACTGGCAGTCATCATAAGCAGGCAACCCTCTCCCAGGTGAGATGGCTGATGCTCTAGCAGGATCTTGAGAATTCCAGAAACGATTGTGTTTAGGTTTTGCATTTCTCGTTTACTACCATCTGTATCCATACCAATGTGAAATCTCAGAAAAGGTAAACTGATAAAGAAGCAACTTGGGAATAGCACATTCTATGAGATGAAGGTGATTTAAAAATTAATAATGATGATAGTGAACAACCTTATATAGCAATTTTAAGTTTATAAAATCTCTATATGTATTTGCTTTCAGGATCCTTACAATCCCATAGGAAAAATGACCATGATGAAGATGATCATAATGTCATCTATAACCATTCCTGTTTTACACATGAGAAAATTAGGCTCAGGGAAATCAAGTACTTCACTCAAAATCAGTTAGCTGGTGATAGGATCTGGAACTCAGATCCTAGGCTTCTGACCTCATAACCAATGCTTCTTCCAGAATTTGACTGCTGTGTCAATCATCTCTGTAAATGTCATCACAGGTAGCACACTGCCTGCCAATAGTAGGCCCTCAATATGTTTTAGTTCCACTGAAAATAAAATGCTTTACAAGGGAAAGAGGAAATGTGCTTCCAGGGAGCTGGTGCCACTGCTTCCTTTACTTCCCTCCTTCCCTTTTAGAATATTGAGCAACCAAATAAAAGATGAGGCTCAGGGAGCTAGATTCCATGATGATATCCCGAAAGGAGACACATTTTCTCATCGGCCTTATTTCATTTTTGCTCTTTACAAATGATGTGGCCATTTCGTGGAGAATATTATTCATTCACTGGATCATTTATTCCAGGCATGAAGGTCATCTTGATAACCTCTTCCTCCCTCTCCTCCTTGCACATTATCATTTGAATAATCTGAGTGAAAGGTGTGTTGAGGCATCATGAATTTCACAAGAACTCCCTGGCTGGACCAGCAATTTCTCACTCTTCTGGTCTTAATTCATCACAGATTTGGTAATAAACAGCTCACAAAAAAAGTTGCTTTCATTCATTTCAGCTCTATCCAGACCTATTAATTAAAGTCAAAATCCTAGATAATCCCATGAGACTTATATGAGAACTAGGTCAGAATTCTATTTTAAGAGGCATACTGCAGTTTAAATGAAGGTGTGAGCTCTTATTTTTCTCTGATCCTACACCCTATATCCTTTCTCCTCCTTCACCCTGTCTCCCAGAAGTAGCACAAACATTGTTAAATGCTTCACCACTAAAAATAGAATCATCTAATTCAAGGTGTGTGTCTCTTGTCGAAAATCTGTTTATTATACTTTAAGGCTTTATGAAGAGTTGATAAATACTTTGCATGTGTTCTCTTCCCAGGAAACTAGTAGGTGAGCCTAAATGCATGGCAATCTCTTTGCGTTAGGAAAAGCCTGTGTGTGCCTTTGCAACTGCACCAAAATTCACATCTATTTCATTAAAGTAAGGTTATTACACAGAAAGTTCTTCTCTTTTTTTTTCTTACATTAGAAGATAAAATTTCAATACCTGTGGAGTTTTTCTTTTATGTTTATTTTTAAAGAGAGAGCAGGACAATGAAAAAGAGAGAATCAGTTTTATTTTGTTTTTCATGTGGCCTTTGCTGCTCCAACACTTCATTGTGTACATGGTGCTGGGGTTTGAGCCCACATACTCGTGCATGCCAGGGATGTGCCATAATCGCTCAGCCACCTCTCCAGCCCCCACGTGTGTTTTCTTTAAAAAAGGAAAAAAAAGAAGACACTGTGAAGAGATCTTTGATTAATGTGACTTCATGTGGGTAGAAAGAGTGTGATTTAAAAAATAAAACTACATTTCCATGGAAATATAATAAGCCTAGAAGCAGGTTTGAGTTGTCCTGATTCAAGTTTGTTTCTTATTCATCAGAGAGTTTCTGTTTTCTTTCTTTCTTCCTTCCTTTCTCTCTTTTTTTCTATTACTTCTTAGATTTTGTCTTATTCTCAAACTAATTGAGGCTTTTCTCCAAAGAATTAAGGGTTTTTAGAAATACATTTTCATACCATGAATATCCAAAGGACTCCTGGTGAACTCCACAACAGGCAGTTCTCACATAAATTGTACTTTCCATGTAAAAATGTAGTCTTCTTCCATAAGTACAATGGTTGTGGTTTCTGAGTATGTCTAAAATGATTTAAATGCTTCCGAATGTAAGACTGAACTTAAATGAATACAGTTAAAAAGCTGCAAACACATTTATTAATTAGTATAACCTTTAAACTTCTATTGTTAACTAGACCCCATTTTGAAGTTTGGACTGAATTTCTCATAGCTTATTATAGTCATTACAGCTTGTCACTGAGCCATGATATACTGGAATTCTATCACACACACAAATTATACTGACCTAATTTTCTCAGAGAAGCCCAATCTTCTTTAGTATTTTCATATATTTTTAAATAGCCATTATGAAAGTCAAAGATTATACAGAATTTGACAAATGGTTGTTTTTTAATTATAGAACTAAAAACAGGACTCTATCCAATCTGCTGTGTTTGCACATTAGTCTATGTTCTCTCACGATGGTAGTATCAGATTATTAACACCAAAGTAACTGGCATTTGCGAATGCAACCAAATAGTGCTATAACTGTGGGGTGTTCTCCCATTAAAAAGGCTATTTTTGTGAATTACCATTGGGTATTAACAAATGATTATCTAAAGAGATTCCTGTAGAATTAAAATTGATCATGAAAGATCTGTAGAAAACACTGACAAGCTATGGCATAGTTCCAGAGTGGGTGCATTTGTGGCTTCAAGACTGAACTATTCTCACCAAAGCTCAGTAAATGTAAAATGCACAAAGATAAATTATTCAGGCCTTTGAAACAATATTTCAAAAGATTAGAAGTCACTTGCATGTAATACTTGACTTGGTTAACTTTAAATCAATATAAAATTTCTATGAATTTTTTTATGTCCTTGTACTATATTTTGAGAATAAAGCGATTTATAACTTTAATAAATCAGATACCATTAAAACACCTGTGTGGGTTTGTTTGTTTAGTGACTGAGAACCTGGGTTTTGGAGTTAGCAATCCTGGGTTGCACTTGAACTCGTATGCAGGAGACAGTAAACTTGGGGCAAGCTGCTTGTTCTACTTCATTTGTACAAAAGTATACAATAAACTTCATAAACTTTCTGTGCAGATTAAATGAGGTGGGGTATACCAAAGCTCTATATAGAGCTCCCTGGAACATTGTAAAATTATTATAATGGTAGTGAATTTATCTACCAATTTATAGGTGGCTCACTCATCAGAAATATTTATTTATTTATTTATTTATTTTTATTTAATTTTTTTTAAAGAGATAGGGACAGTGAGAGAGACAGAGAAAGGGAGAAACAACTTTATTTAGTTTTTCACATGGCCTTAGTTGCTCCAACACTTAGTTGTATACATGATGCTGGGGTTTGAACCTGGGTCCTCATGCTTGCCAGGCAAGCGCCGAAACCGCTGAGCCACCGCTCCAGCCCCAATCATCAGAAATATTTAATGTGAACATTTTAATTTTATTTCACAAGTGATAATAATTCCTGTATCACAAGATTCATTACAGAACCATGAGAAGGTACTGTCTGGCTCTTTAAGGAGGTACAGAAAAGATGAAGATCAAAGCAACTTACCCCCCACACCCGCACACATACACAAGCACACCAGCACACATGGAGACACATTCTCCTGCATATAGTAATTGCTAACTTCCTGTAAATGCACAACTGTTTCCAGAAGAGAATATTAAGAGACTTCAAGTAGATCTTGGTGAAGGAGTCAAAAACTGCAGTCTCCCTTCTGCTAAATCAAGTATTTTCCTTTTTGAAATGCAACTCAGCTAATGTATCCCAAACATCATTGACTTCTCCTTTCTCCTAGTTTCCACAGAATTTATCAAGGTAGTTTGCAGTTATTTCCTACTTGCTTCAGTTATCTTTTTGTCACTGTGTCCAAAAGACCTGTCAAGAGCAGTTTAATGGAGGAGACGATGATTTTGGCTCAGAGTTTCAGAGGATCAGTTCACGGTCTGCCAACTCTATACCTCTGGGCTCAGGATGAGGCTGAAAATCATGGCAGAAGAGTGTGGGCAAGGAAAGCTGCTCAGAACAATGCAACAAGGAAGTAGAGAGAGCTGTGCCCACCAAGAACAAAATATAAACCCCAAAGGTATGCCTGCTGTGACTCATCTCCTCCAGTCATAACCTGCTTGTCTACAGTTACTGCCCAATTAATCCATATCAGTGGATTAATCCACCAATCAAATCACAAATCACTTAACTTCTGAAAAGTCTTGCATTGTCTCACATATGCACTTTTGGGAGTTCTCTTGTCTAAATCAAAACACAACTAATTTTAAATATGAAGATTTCAGAGAGAGCTCTGAATTGTAATCTGAGTACCTACACTAACTTACTTTGTAATTTAGGCCTCTGCTTTCTCATTTATAAAATTGTAATATTAGTTCAAGGGTTATAATGAGAGTTAAATGAAAAGAAGCTTATTTTAAAGTGTATCCTATATCCCATCACAATAAATTAGTCTATTTTTTAAAAATATCTGCAGTGATCTGGGCACAATGTCACATACAATAATCCCAGTGAAGGAAGGAAGATCATGAGTTCAAAGTCAGTCTTAGCTACTTAGCAAGGCCCTAAGCAAAGTAATAAAAACCTGTCTCAAAACAACAACAACAACAACAACAACAACAACAACAAAAAATGGCCAGAGATGTGGCTCAGTGGTTAAGCACCCCTGAGTTCAATCCCTGGTGTCAATAAATAAATAAACAAATACCTGCATTGACTTTGTAATGTATGAAGTAAACCAAGTTAACTATGTTCCCCGAATCCCTTTCTGATATGTTTACAGATAGAGTGAACTACGGAGGATTTTTTTAAATCTTTCGCTAGAGTCAGAGGATGAAGAGATAGCAGCAGCCAGTTTGTAATAAATAGGTACCTTATCCCAGTTATTTAATCAAACTGTAGATGACCAAAGTCCCTAATCAGTTGACTTGCAGTTAAACAGATTATCTTGGATGGGCCTGGCTAAATCTACTTACTGAAGCCCCTTTAAAAGGAAACTTAACTCTCCAAAAGAGTGAAAAATAGAAGCAGCCTGTGGATAATAAGCTTCAGCTTGTGTTCATAGGACTCCTGTCTACTTTTGATTTTTCCCAAAATCAATCACATAAATTTTGTTAGAAAGATTTATAAATGTGATAAATAAATAGACAGATTCTGTTTCCATGCACACATTGATGGTGTGTGTTACTCGATCTGTTTTTCTGGTTGCACTTTGACTGATACAATAACTGGCCTGATAACTATCCTTTTCATTTTACTGAGAAGCCACCACTGGGCCTAGTTGAGAAGAGCAATGATAAACTGAAAAAAGAACAACAGAATTAGGTTCAAGTGGAAATATCCCAAGCCTAAGTCTTCTGAGCAGTATATAAATATGAACAAAATTTGACCTCATAAATGAAAGTGTGAATGAATGTAATTCCCACCATGTAATCTGCCACATATTAAAAACTTAGTAAATATTACATATCTTTCTTTCTCCTCCCCTAGCACACAGATTTAAAATGGAAAAAATGACATTAATACATTTAATTTTATTAATTTAAGGAATAAATTTTTAGTATCTATTATGTACCAATAACTCCTAATTTTATTTTATTTTTTTATTCATTCAATATGGTTACAATTAGGAGAGAATTATTATCAAACAATCAAGAAAAATTGTATAATGATAGAGCAAGCAAAGGCTGATGTCATTCCATGGTTTCTCCGCTTGGGTTCCCTGTGGTTCCATGTTTCCCAATATTAAACCCTCATGTTAATTGGACTTCTCTGGAAGTTGAAGGTTTCCCTCTGAGTTGATTCCCCCATACCTGCTCCCTCCAGCCTCCTTGATATCCTTCCTAATCCCTCCCCCACCTCCCTGCCACTCTCCCTTGGTCTCCCGGGATCCTAAGCAAGGTTCTCCCTGTTCGTGTAAAGATTCATACATATTGAGGTTATTATTAGCTTAGCTATCTATCATAGTGTTTCTGATTGTATTCTAACTTCCACAAATGAGAGAAAAAATTTGGCCCTTGAGTCTCTGAATTTGAGATATTTCACTTAGTATAATATTTTCCATCTTCATCCATTTGGCTGCAAATGCCATAATATCATTTTCTCCAATAACCAAGTAGAATTCCATTGTATATATGTACTAAAGATTTTTAATCCACTCATCAAGTGAGGGGCCTCTGGGTTGGTTCCACAATTTAGCTATTAGTAAATTGAGTTGCTATAAACATTGATGAAGCTGTATCTCTCTGATGTGCCGATTCTAGCTCTTTTGGGAAAATATCCAGGAGTGGGATAGCTGGGTCAAAAAGCAGTTCCAGCCCTAATTTTGGGGGAGTCTGCACAATGCTTTCCAGAGTGGCTGTGCCAAGGAACTCTTAAAAGTGATTTATAAGCACTGAGTATTTCAATGCAGGCAGTAAGCCTCCAAAGTAAATAATATTATAATCAGTTCCACTAAAAAAGCCAAGGTACAGATGGTTAGGAAACTTTCCTGAGGTCACATAATCAGTTGATTAGAACCTAGGAGGTCTAGTTCCAGAGTAGGTGGGTGCTCCTGGCCACTATGCTATATTAAATATGTGAAAACAACAGAAATTTATGAAAGTATGAATTCAATTCAACTTACAGTTTTACTGTTTCAGTTTTATAGAGACCCCATAGCACAGTACCACATACAGGATGGCATACAGAGCAGAAAGTTTATTTTCTGAGTTCGGAATTCTGGAAATTCAAGACCCAGTTGTTGGAGTGCTGACTTCTTCTGAGGCCTCTATTCTTGGCTTGTGTTTTCTCTTAGCATGTGAATGGTTAATGTGTCCAGATTTCCCCTTCTTATAAGGATACCGGTTGAGTTGGATTAAGACCCACCCCAACTGCCTCTGTTTAACTTAATCAAATCTTTATAGCTTCTGTCTTCAAATGGAGTGATACTTTGAGGTACTAAATTTTGTAGCCTCAATATGTGAAATCTCAACATGTGATGGGTGGGACAAAACTCAGCCTTTAACAATTATTATTGTCACTATTTGCCTTTCTATTGAGATAATAATCTATCTACCTTAGGCATTGAGTAACTGTATAATGATAGGTTAAGCAACCAGGTAAATGTGGAATAGCTGCTCATCAGCTTTGCTGGAGGCTCCAATCATTCTTATGTGTTCTGTATTCTTGAAAGTTGTGAAATATTTTGTTACTTCTTTACTTATCAATATCATATCTTGTTTAAGAGAACTTAGGAATCTGCCAAGCTGTTTATTTATTTATTTGACTTTAAATTCTGTTGATTTCCAAAGTGTTTTTCTTTCATCTAAATGCAAGGTTCATAAACCCACAACTTTCAGAGTTGTCATAAGAGAAATCATTGCCTTAAGGAGCTGGTGAAGTTTTCTCATAAGAAAGGGAGAAACAGGGTGAGGGATAACTAAGAAGAAAGATCAGACCCACAGGGGTTTTCAAAATGGGTTTGAAATGTTTGGGACAAATAAATTGGGAACAGGCAGGGCAGCTTACCATTTCAATAAGGAGAAGACTGCATATTTATAACTGTTTCGAAGGAAAGACAGGATCCTTCAGCCTTTCTGTTTCCAGGTCTGATAGTCAAGAGAGGTAATCTATAAAATCAGCAAATGATCCCCCAGTTTGTAGATGAGAAGCACAAATGTAAGCACTGTTTTCTCCAGCATTCCAAGAGTTGATTTTCTTAAAATATAGAGGATAAATCATAAAGGAAAAAAAGGAGAAAAGCATGTATTTATTTCTGTATGTATGTATGTACATGTTGTGGTACTTTTCCACTGAACTACATCTCTGGCCCTTTTTATTTTTTTATTTTGGGACAGGGTCCCAAAAAGTTGTTGAGACTGGCCTCCAACTTGCATTATCTTGCCTCAGGGTCCCAAGCTGCTAGAATTACAAGCATGCACCACCACACCTGCTGAAGCTCCACTTTACTGAATACCTCCTATATACTAATGAATGAATACAACTAACATTTATCACATATTTAATATTTTTCTAGTCAATGCATGCTTCAGATAGTTATTAATTTTTCTTCATGAGAAGCTGATATAGTAGGTGCTTTTATTATCCTCATCTGGATAATGAGGAAAGAATATTAAGGAAATAAAATACCTTACCTAGAATGTATACAGATGTGAGGCCATGTGCTTAAAGACTGTAAGGCAAATGCCACATTATTCTACTTGATTGTCTCATCTTTCAAATGTGCAGGCATTACCTCATCATACCAGTGGAGAAGCCCAAACCAAGAAGGTCTGGATGATAATAAGCTTTGGGACACAATTAATAAGCCATAGAGCCAGAATGTGAATCCAGATCTATGCACCTGCAAGGGTTTTTCCTAGGACTGCCATATTGCCTTTCCCAATCTTTCTCTCAGCAAGGATGATATAGGATGATAACAATGATATTAAAGTATTCCATTCATTGGCTGAGAAAGCATTTTCCTTAAATAAAAGGGTATTTCTGATTAGAATATTTATAAAGGTTAATGAGAAACAAAATGAACTGAAAGGCAGCAGGGAAATATCAAATTTCTACGTTTCTTATTATAAAAAAATCACAAACAAAAAGTCAAACTTCTCCCCATCAGATGCAGGTGCATCAGCTGAGCAATACTTTTAGCATTTTCAATCTCAATTTTGAGGTCAACACTCACTGAACATTGACAACATCACTCCAGGCTCAGGTGACTGTTGATGAATGATGACTGTGGTCTCAGTGGTCTTAACCTCTACAGGGAGGAACTTCCTATAAAATCAAGGAAGACTGCCTATGATTTCACATGTATTTCTCCATTAAAATTATAAAGATGTTTGTATATTTTATCAAAAGGTAAAATTGATAAGGAGGAGGAGTTAATTGCTCTCTTTGCTATTTCTTTTAATGAGCATAGGTTTTCACAGAGCAGACACTTTACATCCCATAGAGGCCTCCTTCATACTAGATATACTCATGATCATTAAGGTAAAGCCCCTGAGGGATACATCACCTTGGACATCCTTGATAATCAGAGTAATAGCAAATCTCTTAAAAGATTTTGTGGAGGTCATAGTGAGAGAATAGGATTGATTCAATGTAAGTAGAGAAACCAGGGCAAATTTCCTTGGCCCATGAGAAATTTCTCAACAGGCTGCCTAGGGTTGCATCAATCTCTTTGCTAGTTTTTACTAAAGCTAGTTCTTTCTTATACTGACAAGGAAAATAAAAAGCAGTGGGGGAGGGAAGATAATAACTTGCCCTAATCACAGAGCAGGCAAATTACAGAATTATTTATATGTCAAACTAGTGTCATCCTTTTTGTTGTGCATATCTGTCTCTACTCCAGCTTCCTGCCTCATCCAACTCAAGAAGTATTCTAGCATCCAAAATACTTAAAACAGGACACCCAACATCACCATTTCCCCTGCTAATGTCCCTATGCCATTCGTCTCACTGCCTTTCCCATTTCTGTTAATGCTACCAATTTTTCTTCCAAGTCACACAAACTCAAAATCATATTAAACTCTTCCTTCTTGTCAAGTTCTGCTAATTCTGCTTCCACATCATCTCTCAGATTTGTTCCCTTTTAAGCATCTTACCTGTCAACATTCGATGTAGGACATCCTCACCTATATCTCATCTAAACTATTACAGTGATTCCCAAATTACTCTCCTGTCTTGTGTTCACTTGCTCTCTCATTCATCCTTTCTCAAATATATACTTACAACACAACCAACTTTCTCTTCCTAATGTGTTATCATGACACTCCTGTGATCAAAAACCTTTTTATTCCAGATATACCAAGTGATTTTCACCTTGTTTTTAAAACCATATATAAAATATTCCATAAATACATCTCATTCCTTTTAAGTTGGACATAATATTTTAAATTCATTGGTTTTTGTTTATAACTTTTAAGTTGCACATCCTATTTTTCTTGACTTTCTGATCCCAGCCTCATGAATTATATGTTTTTTAAAAACAGAGAGTCCATGTCCCATTTTTCCATCTTTGATCATATTTAAGTTTATCAAATCAGTAAGTAATAATTTTTTTCAGCTGGGTCCAATTTATCAAACGGACTAGGATTAAAGGGTCTAGAGAGTCCAAGATTAAAATCCTGAAGTATATATGAGAGAAAACATATGCAAAACATTAATTCACTACATATTATTCAACACTTATTATCTGTGAAACACTGAGTTCGGTGCTCAGAAAGAAAAAGGACACCAACTGACTGTATGGACCCTGCTACTGGGTAGAATCCTCTCCAAGGGGGAACGAGGAAGGAGAGGCCTATCAAACAAGGCAGGTATGGTAAGTCACACTCTAAGAAAGAAAAGGAAGGTAAATCAGAAGGATGATGCAACTGAGAGCCTCAGGAACAGAAACTTGACTTTCTCTAAACCAGTTCATGCTGACTGTCTGGTCTACTGTTCTTTTTTTTTTTTTTTTTTAAGAAAGAGGGGACAGTGAGAGACAGAGAGAGAGAGAGACAGGGAAACTATTTTTATTTAGTTTTTCATATGGCTCTCATTGCTCTGAGACTTCGTTGTATACACGGTGCTGGGGTTTGAACTCACACACTTGCGCATGCCAGGCAAGTACCGTAACCACTGAACCACCGATCCAGCCCCTGGTCTATTGTTTTTTTAAGGAGCTGGGAATAAACAATATGAAACTTCTATAAAATACTCACTTTGAAGAGGTGCCTACAGTTTATTTTTTTCCCAATATATTTTTTTCATATGCATAATAAAAAATGGTATTCCTGCTAAGCAACACACTTTCATCACATGAGCCCTTTCAAAGAGAAATCACGGGAGGGAAAAACTATTTCCTAATAGAGCTAATCTCACCCTTAACAGAAAATACAGTGAGAGCACCTGCAAGAGGAAGGAGAAAAGGAGTAAGTCCAAAGGGTATAGTACTGCAAGCAATTAAAGGAGTTGTGTTAAAATGGAAATCACACAAATATTAGACATACACTTTTTTTTTTCTTTACGAGCTCTGCAGACCAAATTACCAATAGGAATGAATTTTAATGACTGGTTTATAACCTCTAGATGCTTGAACAACATCTAACACAATTGTAGTTAAAATGTAATACTGTTTTAGCCTCATTGCAATTAGGAATCTGCAGGGAAACTTCCATACTGGAAAGCTTTAGTTTGCACACTTAGTCTCACATTGGAAAACTAAGAGATTTCTGATCTTTTAAGATGTAATGTATCTAATTTATTGATCTATAAATGCTCCTAAATAATCTGACCCCCAAATATCTAATGACTGTCCTAAACAATTCAGTTTCTCCATGTGATGAATTTAAATATCAACATAAAAACTGACATTTATTCTGGTTTACATGTTCCCCATTTTTATGAACATAGTCATTTTTCTAAATCACTTGGGTCTTGAAAGCACAGTTAGGTAAACATTACAAACCCAAAATGCAGGTGCCAATAAAAGTGTTAGGTCATGAAATAGTTGCTTAGCAGTCCACATACAGCTTCACTTACCACGTTCAAATATGTTGCAATCAACTCCCTGGGTAGCACCTCTGTTAAAAAGTATGCTTTGGGTAATGGTATGCTTATTAGCAAGAGAGGAAATCCTGATATTATGAAGACTTACATAGAGTTAATCATGACCGCTCTTAACTTTCACTAACATCAAAAACTATGTCTCATAAACCATTGGACAATAGGGAATGAAGAGGAAATGACATTTAAATCCATAGCTCACAAGTATCCTTTTTCCTTTTAAGGGGACTCAAAATCAAGGCTTCATGTAGACTTCATATAACATCAGGCTAAGTTTATCCATTAGACCCAGGGTTGACGATGCACAGAGGAAGTACAAAGCTCCTTGAAATCTCAAATTCCCACCTTCAAGTCAGTCCTTCATTAAAGCATCATGTCGTCAAATGATCTCTCTTAAAATAAAATGGTATTTTCTCTAATGAGACATTCTTCTATGAATTAATATGTTTTTACATTGATTCTTTTCTCAGGACTATCATACTAGGAAGAGGAGCTATAAGGAATGGCCACACAGTGGGGAAGTTTGTTTGACTATAAAATGGAACATGGTATTAGGACAGACCAAGAAGAAGGCCTGTAAAAGACCACTGACAGTTAAATTGTCAGTGAAGACAACAGCTCAAGGAAAAGTAGTTTCCACTGGAAGATGGGCCACACAAATAAAATGTATACAATTTGTAACATTCATGGAGGTAGCTCTACTAAAATCTCTATAAAGCCTCAAGAGTGCATAAGGAATAAAAGTACATATAATATTATCTACATAATGATATATAAATTTCAAAAAGAAGTTCTAATTAAAGTATATGGCATTGTTCCTGAAAGCCAGTATTGGAAGAGATAATTTCCCATGGGCCCTGAATTCTACACTTATTGCTAGGTGTGCCAAGAGTACAACACCCTGAACAGCCTTTACTAGGGTCATTCTCAGAATTGTATTTGCAGTAAGCAACTTTGAAGGATGAAAGATTGTCTCTCTCTGGGTCTAAGAGCACACTTGTTTATTGTTTGTAACAAAATATCGAGTTTCCCAGATTTGATATTCTTTGGCTGCAGTGAAATCTGTGCACATAGCATCCGTATAGATATCATCACAATTGCCTGTGAGAGATCTGGCATCAGGGAGAGAAAGACTGACACACACTCTCATGCCTATGATGCTTGCTGTACCATGAGTAATAAAAAGTCCTTTGTCTCTGATTTGAGAGCTGTGTGTCTTCTCAGCATTTAACACACTCCAACTCATTACCTAACAAGTAGGGCTGAATCTCAGATCTGACACCTAGGAATTTTAAAAAGTAGCCACTATTACTGATGAAGAGTATGTATTTTAACAATTCTAACAGAAAAACGTAGAAGAACTAGGGATGCATTCCAAGATATGAAATCAAGGATGAAGGTTTTAATATAATCATCACATTATAGTATAGTACAATTCAATCAAGCAAACAAGGATTAAGGAGCATTTCTTCATCTAGTCATTCTGAAAGGCCAAATCAGATTTACCTTAAGAGTTTGCATCATATATGATTCTTTCTAATAAGATTCTCATTATGCAAACTCATAAGGTAAATCTGATTTCCTGGTGGGACTGCAAACTGGTTCAGCCACTCTGGACAGCAGTGTGGAGACTCCTCTAAAAATTAGGGCTGGAACCACCTTATGACCCAGCTATTCCACTCCTGGGTATTTTCCCAAAAGAGTTAGAATCAGCATATTATAGAGATATGGCTTCATCAATGCTTATAGCAGCTCCATTTACTATAGCTAGACTATGGAACCAACCCAGATGCCCCTCACTGGACGAGTGGATTCAAAAACTTTTGTACATATATGCAATGGAATACTACTCGGCCATTAGAGAAAATGATATTATGGAATTTGCAGCCAAATGGATGGAGATAGAAAAAAATATGCAAAGTGAAGTATCCCAGTCTCAGAGACTCAAGGGCAGAAGTTTACTCTCATTTGTGGAAGCTAGAATACAACTGGAAACAGTATGATAGATGGCTAAGATAACAATAACCTCAACATGTATGAATTTTTACACAAAAAGGGAGAACCTTGCCTAGGATACCTGGAGATGTAAGGAGTGGGGGCAGGGAGGGAGGAGGGATTAGGAAGGATATCCAGGAGACTGGAGGGAGGAAGTATGGTAGGATCAACTCAGAAGAAGATCTCTGACCTCCAGGAGAACTCCATTTAACACAGGGTTTCAACTGAGGGAAACAAAGAACCATGGGAAACCCAAGGGGGGAAACCATGGAATGGCATCAGCCTTGGCTAAGTCTGTGAATATGCATTTGTTCTTGATTGTTTGATAATGATTCCCCCTCAATTGTAAGTCCATATTCAACTTAAAATAAAAAGAAGAAGAAATAGTTACTGTAACAGGAATAAACACCAAATCAGTCCTAATATGACTCTTAGGACTACTGTAAAACTCTACAAATACTAATATTTCATCATAAGCAGCTCCATGAGATGGATACTCTCATCATACAGGTAAAGAAACTGAGGAATAAGGAGGTAAATAACTTGCAATAAGAACCCAGCTGATAAATTACAGAGCAAGAATTTGATCTGAAATAAACTTTTTCCAAAGACTGTTTGTTTTGTTTTTTAAGAGAAAGGGACAGTGAAAAAGGAAAAGACACAATCAATTTTATTTTATTTTTTCACATAGCTATCTTTACTCTGACACTTCGTTGTATAAGTGGTGCTGGGATTTGAACCTGTGTCCTTGTCCATGCCAGGCAAGCACTACAACCACTGAGCCACCGTTCCAGTCCCTCAAAGACTGGTCTTAACTGATACATCATAAGTCTTTCTAGAAAACAATAATTAATAATGCACTATAAAAAGGAAAGCTAACAATTTTTAATCTGTTGCCAGATATCTCTGCAAAACTGTCTCACTATTTTTTTCCTTGTAGGGTAAATATTGTCATCACCAGTTTTGAGACTTAGAGGAGATACATAATTCAGCCAAGGTCACCCCTACTTGTGTGATTTCCTACTTGCAGTTGGAGACACTGAAATTTGAATTCAGGTGTGATTTATTCTGAAACTCTATATTCTTTCTACTATATAATGGTATCTATAGGACACTTGAAGGAAAGCCTGTGGATGCAGAAGAGAAGTTTTCCTAGTAAATAATTTTGTCTAACTTCAAGTGCTTTTATACTTAAGCAGAAATGGAAGCAAGCAGAAACTGTCCAAATTAGCAATCTTGTCATTAGAACCTTCCCATATTATTGATGATTTTAAAAAAATACTTAATTTCGTATAAAGAACCCACTTTCCCTGAGTCATTATCAATCAAATTATCATTGTTTTTAAAACTTCAATGCATGTTCTTTTTTAAATATCTAAATTCACCAGCTGCTAAAGTTATGTTTTTGCTCATGTCTTTAGCATTATGTTTCCACTGGAATGTGTTTGTTTACATAGGTACATATGTATGTACAAAATATGTTCATGTGTAGTCACTTTGCTTCATTTGCAGTAGTTGTTTGGTTTTTTCTTTCCTTATTTTCTTTCTTTGTCATTTGTTGTTGTTGTTGTTGTTGTTGGAACTGGGGATTGAACCCAGAATGTGGCACAGGTGAGGCAAATGCTTTACCACTGTGTTACATCCCAGCCCTTACACTAGCTATTTTCTAGAGTCACCCAAACACTCAATTGGAGAACAGTGAACAATTTCTCCAAGAGGAAGTATAGGCTGAGGATTCTGTGCCTCTGGTCATATTTTCCCTAACCAATCAGCACATACCCTAGTTTCATATGTTTTTCTGTTTAAATCCACCTTATCTAATACTCTTATTCATGACTACTGAAATGAAAACCAATAATACAACTCATGCCTGAAGTTTATCTAACATATGTGTTTTCAACATAAGGCTTAGCAGTCTTTTCTGTACTTGGGAATACTGAAAAGAACTGAGAAATAGCAGGAAAAATTGCCAAACAAACAAAACATGTGTCATTGAGTATACACTGTGCAAAACACTTGTTTATAGTATGAGAGCACAAACATGACAAAGTATAGCCTTGTTTGACCTCAGAGAGGGTTTCACATGTGAAGCAACACAAATTTCTGTTCATGGCTGCAAATGACCTAAAAAGCACCATACGGGGGGCTGGAGCAGTGGTTCGGCGGTTGTAGCATTTGCCCAGTATGCACGAGTATGCGGGTTCAAACCCCAGCACCATGTACACAACGAAGTCCCGGAGCAACGAAAGCCACATAAAAAACTAAATAAAAATTGTTTCTCTCTTTCTCTCATTGTCCCCCTCTCTTAAAAAAAAAAAGCACCATATGGATCTCAGCGTAACAAATATATTTTAACAAGTGGGTGAATTCACAAGTACCAATTTCAAAACAAGATATGGATATATATATATATATATATATTACAGATATATATATATATATATTACAGATATATATATATATTACAGGGGTATTCTGTTTTGCTTCCCCGCCATCCATACCATCCATAACATTGCTAAAATATCTGAGAAATTCTTTAGAAAAATGTCAACTCCATGTGCTATGGTTTGGATATGAGGTGTCCATCAAAATTTCATGTGAAACAATATAAGAATGTTCATATATATATATATATATATAAATATATAGATACACATATATGAATAATCTAAGTAGTAAACTTTGTAGCCTTTTACATTAAATACATCCAAACTGGTGATTTTTTTTAAACTGTGAATTTGAGGCAAAAGAGAAAATAAACACACATAAATATTTTGGAAACTTTTACAGGATGAGGACTTCCTTGGCTCACATTTTTAAAAATAGTACGTGTTTTTTTAGGTCTCTCTGACATACCAAGCTATGCTATAGCATTCTCCAGTTGATGACCTCACTAATAGTAGGGGCCACCTGAGAACATCATTCAGTATTCCTAGAAAATTGCAACAAAACAATTAAGGGTCTCTATTACTTCTATTTGCCTGAGGCACAGATGCCCATATACCTTTCTGTCAATGCCCCTTTTATATGAAATATGGCTTTCACCTTCTCTTCCTCAACACTTGCCTGTGCCCCAAATCCTCAGTGACCATGGTGTGCTAATCAGGTTTTCATTGCTGTGACTGAAATAGCTGACAAGAACAATGTAGAGGAGAGAATGTTGATTCTGCACTCATGGGTTCAGGGTTCAGTCAATGGTTGACTGAGGAGAGACAAGCATCTTGGTGGATGGCCATGGAAGAGAAAAGCTATGTAGCTCACATCAGCCAGGAAGCAGAGTGCCAGGTGCAAAACACACACCCCAAAGGCATGCTGCTTGTGACCTGTTTCTTCCAGTCGTACTCTACTTGCCTACAGTTATCACTCAGTAGGTCAATTCTCCCAAATTAGTTACACATCAAATGGATGAATCACCAATTAGGTTCCAGCTCTGATAATCTCATCTTTTCACCTCAGAACATTCCTGTATTATCTCACATGAGCTTTTGATGGACACCTCACATCCAAACCATAGCACATGGAGTTGACATTTTTCACAATCTTTCTAAAGAATTTCTCAGATATTCTAGCAATGTTATGAGTGGCAGGGAATCCAAAAAGAATACACTTGTTCCTCAGTCTTGAGTGTTGTATTTCTACATGTTCTGAGCTGTCAATGTGACCAACATTTAGAAGTTAGAGGCAAAGGCAGGCACAAAAGCATAAGCTTCATGTTCTAATTAAGAATATCCTTTATGCTTAGTGAGGGCTGTTGATCACCCCCCATCTCATCAAGCTTCCAGCTCCTCCCCTAGCCATCACTGTGGCATAGCAAGGGTGCTGAAAGCTGTTCATGGGAGTGAGATTGTGAGATGAAGCACTGATCCCAAGGTAGTGAAACTATATTACTAGGAAAGAAAGGAGGACTTTGGGGTTTTCGATTGCCTGGCTTCACTGTCAATTCTAACTCAATGTTGTGATTTTTGTGCTTTGTGCTTGCATTAGCTGGTTTGGAGGAAGTGTCTAAGAGCCACTTGAATTCTAAATGAAAGCTATCAGTGCTCAAAGATTTTAGTAAGGAAAGCTGCAAACTGCAGAGCTGCTCCCTCCTCCATCTCTCTTTTGCAGATACTCACCCCACATCCTGGAATACACTGCAGCCCCCCTCATTTCAGAGGTCCTGACTTCCCTAAGCCCTTTGAGGCTCTGAGTTGTGTCCAAAGGGTTTTCTTCTCCCTTCTTGGTAGATATGTCCTCTACTTCTCTTTGGACCCAGCTCTTACACCACTTCCTCATGAAACCCCCTGAGGTCTCTCTTCCTCAGACTTCCTATCTTCTGATTTCTAGCATCCCATAACTCCCATGCTCTACTCTGTTGGAGCAACTTCAACCTGTGCTAATATCATTTGCCTACAGTTCTGCCTCGCACATTGGACCAGAGGCCTTCTGAGGCCTTGAAAAAAACTATATCTTGTTTGTCATTTTGTCTTCTGTGGCAGAGCACCTAGTACATAGAAGAACTCCAGGCTGTGTGAAGGATGGAATACATGAAAGAGTGAATTTTCACTTACTGTAATAGTACCATTTGTGTGGAGGAGAATGCGTCTATTCTAGTTTTATAAATTTGGACTTCCTATAATTAATTTGTAAATTTGATTTTCTTTAAATGTGTCCCTATTTCCCCACTCCTCTTAGTTTCCCTGAGTTCTACTATTCATAAAGGAGGCCAGAAATTCACTTAAGACAATTTATTATTAATTATCTGCAAAGCACAATTTTTCTACTGTGTCTTAATCCCCCTGTAGGGAAGAGATGCTCCTAACAAGCACAGCTTTCCAGGCACACAGGAAGAAGCAGGGAGGAAATGGCTGCTAATCAGCTCTCACACCCTCATTGCTCCTCAGCTGACCTGGAGGAGTGAGCTCCATACTGATTTCTCCTTCCGGGAGGTCACATATGTGCTTTCAATCCTCTGTATATCTGAGTGCATGTGTGCCTCCTGGGGAAGCTGACACAGGTCCTCCCGAATCAATTTGGTGTGTGGCGGAGTGAGCCAGGCCTATGTCGCATCATTTGACTTCAGCCACACTTCATCTTTCATGCATCACAAGTGAACTGAACCAATTTTTTTTTCCAAAAATGAAATGCCTTTAACCATTCTGAGCAAATCAGTCTCACCAGGCTCCAAAGAGCTCAAACATTCAGCTCATTTCTCCTAATCCATAATTAAACCCAAGGCCAACTTGGAATGATAAAGAATGATATTTGTACATGCTTAGCAACATTAACACGGGAAGAATAAACAGGGAAATTGGATACAGCAAAGTCAGCTTCTCAAGGTGAATAAACATATGGAATGACTTTTCTAGACAAGCATTTGAATCCAAGGGCAGTTAAAAATTCTGGTGATACTTGCTCGGTTTCCAGAAACTTTGAGGTGATAATTAGAAGAACTAAACAAAAATCATACTAGCAATTAAGTAAATTAAAACCAGCCAATAGATTCTCCACCATGGGATATCACATATATATTTTCAAAGCATTGGCTTTAATACATAATTGTGACAGTGATCACCTCCTTCCACTAACATTCATTTCCAGGTGCTATGCAAGGAGAATGCATAAATCGCATTACACAGGATCCTTACAATAACTTTACAAAGTAGGTGCTATTATTATTCTCATCTTACAAATTAAGAAACAAATTCTGAAAGATATTTTACTTGCCAAAGATTAAAAACATCTTCATTGCTCCTTCATAACTTGAATGAACTTTATGAAGTTTGGTTGAAATGAGCTCACAATTTCAAAGAATAGAAGACATTATTTTGGGATGTGAAGACACCAAATTGAGGTGCATCCCTAGGAGATACCAACATCTGCTTCATTAAGATATGGTAAAAAGGGGCTGGAGCAGTGGCTCAGTGGTTTTGGCGCTTACCCAACGTGCACTAATACATGGGTTCAAATCCCAGCACCCATGTGCACAACCAAGTGTCAGAGCAATGAAAGCCATGTGAAAAACTCAATAAAAATTGATTCTCTCTTTCTGTCTCTCTCTCTCTCACTGTCCTTCTCTCTTAAAAAAAAATTGGTAAACAGGTGAAGGAGAGGTGACTCAGTATTTAAGGCGCTTGCCTTGCTTGCGAGTACATGAGTTCAAACCCCAGCACCATGTACACAAAGAAGTGTCAGAGCAGCAAAGGCCAAATGAAGAACTAAATAGAATTGATTGATTCTCTCACTGTCCCTCTGTTTAAAAAAATAAAAAATAAAGGCAAGGTAAGGATCCACTAATGCTTATGAACTCTCTTTAACTTGCACTGGCTATGACTCCAGTTGAGGTCAAACTGCTCATAAAACACTTGAACACTTGTATGGGCATGTTTTCCCTTTTCTGATGTTCTCCATACTTAACTACCTGACCTTATTAACCTTCTCACTCTGGAGAAAGAGGTAACCTGTGTATATAAAGATTAAGTCCTGAGCCAGAGTCAGTTGAAGAAAAAGAATGCTGGGAAACATACTAAAATATAAGGTGTACTTCATGGACTTGAAAAGTGCCCAATCAAACCTGCCATTTTTCTGCAAACTGTTCTTAGAAAAATTTGGCAAACTATCTACATTTTCACATTTGACCTCCAGAGATGTTGGCCTTGGACCTGCCTACTCTTCTGTGTGCTCTCCCTTCATTTCCATAAACTGCATCTATCCTAACATGATGGTCTGTTCAGAAGACCTGATGACTCCCTTCCTAGCTGGTTTTGAAATTCTTTTTTTTTTTTGTGTTATGTGACATTTTATTATACATATGCATTATGTAATAATTAGATTCCATCAAATTAATCAACATATCTGTCAACCCTAGCGTGGAGGGGAGAGAGGGAAATGAGGAAACTTCTGTCTATTCTTCTTGCAATTTCCAACAGACAGTAGTATATTTAACTATAATCACCATGCTATACATTACATACCCACATATTATTCATCTTAAAAATATGTTTGTCTCCTATATAGAACATCTCTCCATTTCTCCTACCTCTCCAGACCCTGGCAACCACTGTTTTATTTTCTGCTCTTAAGTGTGATATTTTAAAATTTCACAAATAAGTTAGATCATGTAGTATTCACCCTTCTAGCTCAATGTTCTGCAGATTCATCCGACTTATGAATAATAGCAGGAGTTCCTTTTTTAAGGGTAGAGTAGTATTCCTCTTTGTGTGTGTATTATTTTTTGTATTTATTTATTTATCAATTTATGTTGTTTCCATATCTTGGCTACTGTGAATAAATCATTCTTTTCAAGTTAAAGCTCTCGGTCACTGGCTGAGTGACCTTGGGCACATTATTAAGTAATTTTCATTAGATGCATAGTCTGTAAAATAAAGATGATGCTAATACTCATCTTCTAGCCTTTTTGAAGGAAATACATTTAAGACTTCATATTCAGAGCAATATATAACCTTCTGCTAATAATAAAAAATGCTGTATTTTATTAATCTTTGATTAAAATTTTTCATATAACATCTTGCACTTGATAGTTTTATGATGTTACTTCTTTGGTACCAAATAAGTTTCCCATATGGTCTATCCTTTAAGTTGGTCCTGATTTTAACAGAGCCAAATTTGGTGCTGTTGCAGAAAAACAAAACAAAACATTATTTTTGGAGTTACGCAAACAAAATTAGCTATCTGAATTATAGACAAGTTATTTAGCTGGAGTGAGTTTCTGACCAAGACAAGGGTCATAAAACAATGAGTTTTTAATGATTCCGAACCTTAGGGGAAAATTAAGTAAAGCAAATAAGTCAGTGCTTACGGTATCATGTTTGATGTTTCTACAAACATAGCTCCATTTCCTCTTTTAACATTATTTTGAAATTCTTAACTTGGATCTCACTTCCAATTATACCCAACAGAGTATTAATATATTACTGTTACTTAATGCAGATTCCTTGCCAGACAATAAGCTGAAACCTATATAGGCATCATGCTATTTACATTTTACAAATGATAAAACAGAAATACAAAGAAGAGAGTGTTCCTACATAATAAAAGTGACAAATTAGAAATTCATATTTCCCCATTTATTCTGCTGCTAGGGCTCATACTATCTGCTACACTACACCATCTCATATTGAAGTTAAGTACAAAACTCCAAACTTCTCCCTGAAAATTGATGACTATTCATTCTTAATTTTCTTCCCACTTTTCTCTAAACTTGATTATCGTATGGAAATCCAATTATTTTACCCATTTTATGCTTTTATTAGTGAATTATGGTTATATGTAGTATTTTGTTTCATTTTAACATAATCATACATGCATGAAATAAAATTTTCTCCACCTCAGTCTCCAGTACTTCCTCTTGCCCTCCCTGCCAACCCCATACCGTTTCATTTAGTCTACTGATTTTCCTTCTATTTATTTATGCTTTGTTTTTAAATTGGTACTTTATAGATACCCAATTTTATCCCCTTCCTCCCTGGTCTAATCCAATCCACTTGTTTGCAATATTAGTCTTCTTAAAATAACAAAGTCATCAAAAAACATTGTGGTCTGAAGATGTTTATCCTTTAAGAAGATAATTTAATATCAATATGATAGTTATTTTCAAGCATTTGAAGGATTAGCTTTATTTTTGTTTTTTTCAGGGAACAAAATTATGATTACTTTCATGGAATGGGGAGGTAGGGTTTAAATAAAAACTATTCCTGATTTACAGCTGTGATTTTTATCAACTAGAGGCATTCAGAAATGGAATAACTTGCATATTACACTGTTATTGCCCCATTAGTGTATCAAACAAGAAGTAATTGACTATTTGCCAGAGATATTATGATGTCAAGAGATTGGACTCAATCAACCCAGTACTTCTTACAGCTTTTAGGATTTTGTTGCTGTTGTTGTTGTTGTTGTTAAATAATGAAACTCTGTTCAATGTCCAAAGATTGTTTTCAAACCCATATCTCAATATGCACCTAACTTTGCATCTCAGTACTTCCCATCCCGAATCCCTATTCCACACTCATCTCTCAGCTCTACTTTTGTTTATGTAAATTGACCCTGGCAGAATCCCTGTCTCCTAACCAACAACTCCAACAAATATTCTTCTTAGTTTAGCAATGTAATATTCATCAAGAACTTTACCAACAATGTAAATTAACACACTTTATATTTTCCTCTTTCCTCTTACTAAAGTTCTAACTTTATCTTGAAGAAAATATTTCATCTTGAAATATTTTTAACTGAACCCCTACCATGAGTTCTTGATTTTAGTGTCATCGGTGAACTTAAGATTTTCACTGAATTTCTCAAAAATACTTATGTGTAATTTCTCATGTGTAATCTAATGGTTATTCTTGTTTCTTTACTCTCCATGAGATCTTTTGTGCTCTAAAAGGTGAAGGAAAATTTTGTTTACATTTCCTAAAGTTTAGAAATTGGTTACTCTCTCTCGTATTATTTTACTAATATTTTCATCTAGGTTCTAAATATCTTGAAGGTAGAGATCATTTACTTTGTTTATTAACTCTAGATTATGAACTCCTCTATGAAATACAGTATAGAACCATGTGTGATCCCAAGTACCTGGTATTTAGTAGGTGATTTAGAAATATTTGTGAAAAAGGATTGCCTGAAAAAAATGAACGTTGAACCCACTACTGGAGGAGTTTTCAAGTACCTCTGGTAGTCACTCTAGATTTGACCTTGCATGCAATGGATTCCAAAAAATCAAATGCTGAAATCCTAATATCCAACATGAAGGAATGAAGAGGTGGGACCTTTGGGAGGAGAAAATTCATGAGACCAGAGCCCCCTGAATGGGATTAATGCCCTTATAAAAGAAACCCAACGAGATCCTTTGCCCCTTCCTCTCTGCAAAGTTACAACGAGAAGACACTTGCCTGTGCGTAGTTGGGACTTCACCCAACAGAATCTGTCTGTAACTTAATCTTGGACTTCTCAGCCTCAAAAATTTTAAAAAATACATTTCTATTTTTATGAGCCTCCCAGTGAGTTATTTTTTTATTTATTTTATTCAGAAATTTATTTGCTGAACAATCAAACAAGCTTTTAACAAATAATATAATATATATAAATTCTGAAAATTAGATTTACCTCCAAGAGCCCCCCCAATTACCCACCCTTATCTCTCCCCCACTGCTTCCCAATACATCTCTACAAATGCCTTAAGTTGTATGTCATTACCCCTTATCTGGATTTAAAACATGATAATAGACCTTTCTCAATGGCTAGAGTCTGGTTATTTTGTTGTAGCAGCTTGAATTAGCTAAAACAGATATGGAACTTTAAAAATAATCGCTATGTACCCAGCCTATTAATTACGAAAATACAACTGAGATATGATTACCTCATATGTCATTTGTCAAATGCCTACCACAGATTACCTGATTTTTTTTATATATTTTTTTTTTTAGAGAGAAAGAGAGAGAGAATTTTATTTATTTATTTATCTGGCCTTTTTTTCTCTTAGTTGTGTATGAGTGCAAGGGTTTGAACCCGGGTGCTTGTGTATGCCAAGCAAGTGTTCCAATAGCTGAGCCACTGCTTCAGTCCTTACCTGAGACTTTTTGCCAGTAACTGTTTTCATTTAATTTCCTGTTTCTGGTGCTCATAAGGAAGGATCTCTGATGTACTGCTGATAATCACATACCTGTCTCTCCCATTATGCTGTAAAAGACCATGGATATGGAAATGTATTTAAAAAAAAAAAAAAAAACTACAAAGACAGCAACAATGATCACTTACCAAAACCACAGAAAAAAATTCAGGAGGCACAGCCCTTGAAAAGAATCCTCTTACCACACAGCAGCTTCCAGAGCTGGGACTGCCTCACACGAAAGCTGGATCTGTTCTACCATCTCATTTACTGCTTTAAAAAATACTAATAATGAAAAGTAATTTGGTTCTCCACTCTTTCACACGTGCTCAGTAGTGATCAGCTACAACTTACCCCACAGGGTGTCTGGAACTTCTGTGTACCTTTTAAAATCACCTTAAATGTGGATGATGAACTCAATGGAGATAGATTTAACATTATCATTGCAGCTCCTTGTTAAGTACACCATCCAAGGTTCTAAAATTTACCCTCTCTTCACTGGGAATATTCAAGGCAATGAACTCATTTTAGCAGCAATTCTTTAATAATGGTGTCTGCATGTTAACAAAGAGAGAGAATGGCTAAATGCTTTTTCTACTTACAATAGGAGCTGCTTTATTTTAAGTATCTAATATTAACATTCATTGAACACCGACTGAACTAGAAACTCTATTGCATATAGACAGATTCTTGCTCTTAGCTGCTGCACATATTGGTCAACAATGGAATAATTAAATTAATGGCAGACTTGCAATCTTAATTACATAAATACACAGACCTCGTTAAGCCTTGAAGCACTTTCAAGAAAGAACAAACTGGCTAGCATCAAAGGGCACATGTTTGAGTACCAAATCTATTCCTGGGAGCCTCCTGAGATTACGTTCTTTTCATCTGATTTTCTGTGGGTACTGGCTTTGTGAAGACCAGATGCTCCAATGCGATATATGATTACTGATGGTAAACTGTAGTCTTGTCTGATATTTCAGAATGGCAACAAATACAATTCTTATTGTTGTTAAAAAACTTGACATGATGCTTTCCTGTGCAACGTAGTGTCTCAATCTCCTCACTCTCATTTGAACTGAGGGGTACTACGTATGAACAATCTAAAACGCATTAAGATTTGACTTCCCAGGGTCCACAAAGCCAGTAAATGACAGATGGGAGTTTCAACCTTAGTTTCATGAACCCAAACCCACCCTGTACTATTTCTACAACTTTAAGGAGCCTTAAGAAGCATGTATTTATTTTGAACTCTTGTATATTCAAGTCAGATTTTGTTTGGGGGAACAGAAAAACACAAAACTGGCTAATAAATAACACTTTCTATCAAGAACCTTGGAATTTACTAAGAGTAGTCAGAGAAATAAAGCATGATTAAAAACATCCATGATAAAAGCCAGAATGGAATAAATGACACAGGAGCTCTTCAAGTCAAGTGTCTTATGTGGTTCTTAGAAAAGGCTTCCTGGAGAAGGCAATAGATAAATCAAACAAGGTGTAGTGAATGTATGCAACAGCAGGGCAGAAGCATCAAATAAATGAGGTAGAAAATGTAAAGAATGAAACTTTTTTGCACCAGCAATTGTGGAAGAATGTAAGAAAAATATAAGGTACATAATCCCGTACTCAAGGACCTGACTGTTAAATTGAATAGAAACAATCCATATATTCAAAACAACTGAAGAACCATCTAGGGCACCATACATCGAAAGGTGAATTGTGTGGTGTCGACAGTGGAATACTGACGGTGTGCAGAGAACAGAACTTGAAGGTGTTTCAGGCAAGTCTGTCCATCAGGAGAAAAGGAGTGAAGCACATATTAACAAAGGCAAAGGGAAGAGAACATGAGAATCATACGAAAACGCTTTGAGGAGTACTTGAATTTTATCAAGCTTCAATGTGTTCAACGCAAACAGAACTAGATATTCATTTAAAAGTCTTGGAGACACTCTTATGAGAGAAGAGTAACAGTCAGGAAACGATGGGGACAGCTGTGTCTAGAAAGAGGAGCCACAGCATTTGAGCTGATGGGAAGCCCCAAATAGGAATGAGGCCTCCGCCACAACTTGTGTGGTCTTACTTCAACAACTCATTTCATCTCTGGTTCTCGGTTTTATTATCTATCAAATGGAGCCAAGAAATCTTTTCTGCCTCAATTTCAAGTCCATGATGAGAATCTTATAAAGGCCTGTTGGTTTTATCAACCAAGTGGATTTCATTCAAGGTAAGAAGCTTTCATTTTTAAATGGCTTTATCTTAGAATTTTTGAAAAAGAAGAAATGTGAGAAAATAGTTTTAAATTTTTTTATTGGTGAATTATAATTTCACATAATGTAGGCTTTGTTGTTATACATGCACACCTCATAGCAATTTATTGTGAGCCAGTTCCCTGCCCAGCATATCTCTCCCTTTGTCTGCCTTCTTCCCCTCCCGGGAGAAAATATTTTTAAATCATATATATGACAAGGGTCTAATACTCATATATTCAGCAACCTCCTGTAATTCAACAACAAAATGACAAATAACCCAATTAAGAATAACTACAGAAGTTATGAAAATGGCCAAGAAGCATATGATAAGATCTCCACTATCAGTAGTCATTATTTAAATGTAAGTCAAACTTTCAATGAACTGTCACCTCACACTTACTAGGATGACTATAGTAAGAAAGATGAACAATATCAACTGTTATAAGGGTGTGGAGATGTAAAAGGACTCTATCCACTCAGGTGGGCTATGAGTGTATGACCTCCTCACCTCCCAAAGTTCCTGCCTCCTAATCCATCACATTGGTAACCAGGGCTCAACTTATGAATTTCAGAGGGACACATTCAATCCAAGGCATGGAGAAATTGGAACCTTTTTATATTTCTGGAGGGAATATAAAAATAATGTAGCCACTTGGAAAATAATGTGATGATTTTTCAAAAAGTTATTTATGGAGTTATCATATGACCCAGCAATTCCATTCCTGAGGATGTATATGCCCAATTGAATCAAAAACATGTCTTCACACAAAAACATCTACAAGAATGATCTGAGTAGCATTATTCATCAGAGCCAAAGAGTGGGGAAATAAATGCTTTCCAACTTATGAATGGATGAAGAAAATACAAAATATTATTCAACCACTAAGCAAAATAAAGTACTAATATATAGCACAATATGAACAAGCCTGGAAAACATTATGCTAAGTGAAAGAAGCCAGTCCCCAAAAGCCACATATTATAGGACACTCTTTATATGAAATATTGAGAATAGTCAATTCCAAAAAGACAGAAAATAAAATAGTGGTTGTCAGGGGACAGAGGGAGGGGCAAATGGAGAGTGACTTTTCACAAGCATGAATTTCTGTTTGTGGTGGTAAAAATGTTCTGAGTTAGTAGTAGTGACAGTTATGCAGCCTTGGGAACATACTACAGTGTACATTGTGAAAGGGAGTGTCTTATGGTAGTAAGTTATTTTTCAACTTGAAAAGACAGAGTTCCTTCTCATCAACAAGTTCACAGCACAATGAGAAGGAAAGGAAAATATAAAGCATGAGTTATTCAAAGTAATTAAACCTGGGTGAGCTGTGTCATATATAGCAAGAGATGAAATAAGAGTTAATATTTGTTGAACATTCACTACTTGTCAAAGGTTGTTTTAAGCATTTTATTTATTTATTTATTTTAAAAGAGAGAGGGACAGTCAGAGAGAGAGAGAGAGAGAGAGAGAAAGACAGAATCAATTTTATTTAGTTTTTCATGTGACCTTCGTTGTTCTGACACTTCATTTTGTATGTGGGTGCTGGAGTTTCAACTCTCGTCTTCACGCATGCTGGGCAAGCACCGTAACCACCAAGCCACTTCTCCAGCCCCTGTTCTAAGCATTTTAAATGTAAGCAGCTCATTTAATCCTCAAGCAAGCATTTCAATTAGGAACTATTATTACCTCTGGTTGTCAGAGGAGGAAAGGAAGGCACAGAGTAGTAAAGAAACTAGACAAAGGTTACACTGCATATAAATGACAATGTCAGGATTTGAACCCAGGAAGGCTGACTATAACACTCATATTCTCAACTCTGAGGCAATACCAGTTCTTGAGGCACAATGTATACATATAGCTCATTATTAATGAAGTTCAGTTTGTGGGAAAATTGAATCTTAGGACTGAAAGTGTGTCTAGCACTGCTTTCCGGTTCATTCCTGAAGTCGCTATTCAAAATCCTGTTCCTATGAGCTTCATACATGGCTATGCTGCATACTTAATGGGAGAGGTAGCTCAGTGTTGCCCCAAATAGTTTATTCCATCTTTAAATGGCACTGTCTGTTTTGGAAATTCTTCCCTATGGTGTACTCTTTGAATGAAAAAGCTCTTTGTTGACAATAGTCCTATTGTCTTAGATCAAGTTACCAAAGGGCAGAGCTGAAAATGGAGACTTAGGTGGTGGACATGATTTAATGACAGAAGGTTCTAAAGGATAAACCTGTAAGGGAAGTAATAAAATGGAACAGGAAGGAGGAGAGACACAAGTAAAGAAGTGGTCCAGTCAAGTACATCCTTGGCTCCACATACATTCTGGCATGAGCCAGACCACAGAGTTGCCAGCTTGACGCATCAGTCTGTCATAAGTCACAGTGTTGGTAATTCCTGGGCAGAAAAGCCGAGGAAATACATACAACATCTGCATGCTGTCAGCAGATAACTCAGTGGCTTAGAGGAGGATGTCCAAGCAGCTTAAAGGAGATCCAGGACGCATCCCTAAATGTAGTTCAATTGTTAGCATCAGAGACACTGAGAAAAAGCTAGTTTTAAAACCTAAATTTACTCTTAAGCCTGTGCCACTAATTATTCCTAAGTGTATTTCCACATCTGTAAAATGGATACAATGACTTCAGCTTTGCAGAGGTGCAGTGAAGACCGAGGGAAATGACACACAAATACCGTCAACAAAATGCTTAGTACATAGCTAATGCTCAATAAATGGCAGTTATTACCACAGTAAACATATACTAAACATTTACAGAAACAAAATTTTGCATATTTCCTTTCGAAGTGAAGTGTAAGACATTAGATTGCTTGTTTAGCCCACCAACAATTTCAAACCTTATGATTTTCTTTCACTTCCCTCCACTATAATACCGTGGCTTTATATTTTCTGCCCATAATTTGAATTCACAAAGTCAGAATACAAATTTTGGGGGCTGGAGCAGTGGCTCAGCGGTTTCGGCGCTTGCTTGGCAAGCACGAGGACCCGGGTTCAAACCCCAGCACCATGTACACAACTAAGGCATTGTGAAAAACTAAATAGAGTTGTTTCTCTCTTTCTCTGTCTCTCTCACTGTCCCTCTCTCTTTAAAAAAAAAAAAAAAAAAGAATACAAATTTTGTTGTGAAATCTTTCTGCTCTTCACTTCCAGAGAAGCCATCTTTCACTCAGCTTTGCCTTTTTGTCCGATCTGAAATAAGTTTTCACTCTGGACCATCATAAGTCTGTCAGTGTCTGTCTTTTTCCTTAGTGATGTTGCATACCAAATGCAGACTGCGGATCTGTACCCTGCCGAGCTGATTTCAAATGCATTCCAGGTTACAGGGTTATCCCTGTAAAAGGTATTTTTTAAGGACTCTTATTTTCCAGGAAAAGAAGTATGGCTTAGCTCCCAAAATACATGGCTGCAAGCAGCTCATACAAATCCAGTAGCCAAACTGGTGGTTGACATTAATGGCAGCTCCATCGGTGACTATGGAATGGAACAGATTGGAACTTGGCATTGGACTAGGTTAAAAAGTGGTGTACAGTATGTTTTGGAGAAAAGTTTCTGGTTCGCTACGGGTGGAACATTACCTACGCCAATAGGGAATCTGCTGTGCAGTGCACAGCACCGAGGTGCATTCACAAAACCACAGCCAGTTACTCTGTAGAGAGGATGCCTGGTAGGGAAGTCTTTTGGCCAAAACATGCACTGGCGCTGAAGTAGTGAACTGACTTGCAATTTTTCTCTGCTCCCATCTCCAGCTTCTCTCCACTGTACACACAGGCCAAGGCAAAAAATCCTCCACCAATTTTATCCCTGTGCAGAACAGTAACGTTCTTTGCTTCATGCATACATGCATTCATTTATCCATTCAATGCATGTCCATTTACCGAGCATTTAACAGGTACTAGGGTTGCCAGGTTGAAGACAGATTTATGAAAAAGCAAACTAAAGTAATATGTCTGAGTTCTATCCCAGGACACTTGAAACTCTGCACCACCCATGTGATACATGGTTATTTAAGGGAGAAATTTTGAGGAAAAGATCCTTACTTCAAATGCTGTTTTCATTGGTAAGAGTTGCATGGACTATCAGTGTCTTCTGTTGTCCGTCTCCAGTAATCTCAATTATGGGGCTCACACTGTTCACGGTAGAGATAAGCTGAATCAGTCTCTGCTTGCACAACATAGAAAGCAACTGTAGTGAAATCCCAGTGCCTCAAATGAACACTTCATGTTTCCCATCTCTACTCAAGTCTTTCTGTGAAGTCAGGGACCTGTGACTCCATTTTCCACTCTGGGAAATAGGGATGCTGTCATAGGCAAGGCTGGCAACCACCTGGAAGGCAGGAAACACTGGTATTTGCATATCTAATAGATTAATTTCAAACTGTTAGTTTTTCTAGAATGTTTGAAATACTGAGCCAATAATAATGAGATGGGATGTGACAACCAAAACTCTCCAATTTAGCAAGATTCATTTTGCAAAATCATCACAGAGCATCTGAATCACTGCTTAGCAGAGCAGAACAACATCTGGCAAACAAGTGGTGATGTATTATAATGTTTTTAGGACCATATGGCAATATGTCTTCAAAGTCACCTGCAGGTTGAAATGATAGCCCCTTTTACAACTACCTCAGGAAAATGCAGGATAGGGACAGGCAATCAAGGGGAGCATTGGAATCATACTACCAAAAGTATGCATTGCTGAATATTAAAGCAAATGTCAAAACAGCAACACTTATCAAGAAGCCAAAGTTACAAGTTGTCTAAAATCTTTAATTACAGTAAAGTATAACAAACCAAGACCCAAGTATTGAACCAGAAGATCGTATTATCCAGGACCAATTAAAAGTGATTAATTGCTCCCATGCTCAGCCTTAATTAAGATTCTTGTCCTTTGAAATAAGAAACAAAAATCAAGAATCCAGTGTCAAATAGAACCTTAAAATGTTAGATGTTAATTTGCTTCCTGCTTCAGATTTAGCAAGGCCTGATACCTTCCTTCCTTTTCCTAGTGCACTGTCCTGTCTCCCACCTGGGGTGGGGAGCACCCTGCAGTCTTGGAGGCGTCACTCTGCTCCAGGTTCCCCTGAGTTCCTCCCCCTGCATCCTACTCTCTTTCTAGGCCTAGTTCTCATCTTAATGTAACTGGTGCTACCTTGCATCATACCAGCTTGTGGGGTTAGGGCAGGAGCAGTCAGGGGTAACAGAAGCACAAAACAAGGACTGAATTGTTGTTTCCCTGCTTCCTCCTTGGGTTTCTTGGAAGTTCTCAGAAATGTGACTCACATGTGCTCTCAAGTTCTGCCCTCAGCAACCTGCTGCCTCCCACCATTTCCCTCGCCTGCAAGACCTAAATATTGAGTGAAGCACTGCCAGTGGAGGGACCTATCTACATCTACAGCAAAGCTGTGAAAGCTTCCTGTCATTTTCCTTGCTCCAGAAGTGGTGGGTTCTGAGCATGGTTGCTGTGTTCAGTGGGCCTCCATATCCTTCATGTCTCAGCTTCCTGTCATTTTCAATCATGATCCATACAGTGTGGTCTCTTGTGCTCCCAATACCTGTGAATTTGCCTTCTCTCCTCTTTCTCCAGTTCTCCAGCATGGCTCTCTGGGATTGTGCAAACAGAAAACAGGACTGATGAATCTGTCTCCACCCAGCCCTGTGCTCACACCAAATATAAAATATAGTGGTAAGGGTAATGAAAATAGTCATAATTTATTTAACTTGTGATATTCGTCAGGCATTCTACTAAGCACTTTATATACAAACCAAGACCCAGGTCTTGAACCAGAAGATCATATTATCTAATGATTAGCTCAATTGCTTGGAGAATCTGTATTATTCATTTAAAAAAAAAGGCTGGTAAAATCAGCATTCCATTCCGGTTCTGACTTTAGAATTAGTTCTCTTATCCTCCAAGATAATGCTTTTAATTTCTTCACCCTATTCTTTTTGAATGTGTTCTTTTCCAGGTAAATCTTTAGGCATTTGTGGAAATATATCTCAGAAATCAAATTACAAGCAGAAATACTTGACTAAATTCTCAATGAGCAGCACAGCTTGGTTTCTCAAGCTGAGACCTCACTACAGTGGGAATCATACCTTTTATTTGAGTATTTCTTCAAATTTTGCAAAGTGTACCTCATTAGCTCTCATACCAACATTCTGTGCTGGGAAAGACAAGATAATTACCAGAACATGCAGAGGACAAATATTATGCCAAAATGTTAAGGGGGTACCTGAGCTCAGACTTCTGATGACTTTTACATTTTCAAGACCTTCATTGTTTGCCCAATGACAGGGTGTATCAGGCAAAGCAGGTCACAAAAGTAGCTCTTCAGGCCTTATTTCCAATCCCTCAGACATAGGCTATGCTGTGTGTAAGAAGTAGATCCACAGGATCCAGAATAGATACTCCTGTTCCCTCCTCTTTGTGCCTCCCCACCTCTGGTTCTGTGTTCTTTCTATAACTTCTTCCTACAATGCTGCTTGTTCCATGGCTGATCCCAAATCCCACTTGCTGTTAAGGAAGCCTCCCCTGGACTCCTACGTGTGAGGCTCCCCTCCTCCACCTTTACAGGATACTGTGAGTGCCCTTCAACTGGGTGATAATAGTTCTAAGTGCTGGTTATTGTGGTTATCTGAACACTTGTCCTACCCACTGTTTTAGATTATCTAGAACAAGAAACAACAGCACTTCAAAATCATTCAGTGATTTTAATTTAATCTTCCCTTAACGGAATTTGCCTCCCAATTGGTACTATATAGTGTTTAGGATTCTATTTCCTTATGGATTTATAGCCTTGAAAAACTTTTTTTCTACCTTAAAACTTCTTTTGATTATATATTATTCATGCCTAGTGAATTTATATTTTCTTATCAAAAGAAAATATTCCATTGCGTTTCAACTTAAATACCTTTAGTTTCTTTAAACTCCAAGTGATTCATGATTCCTATTGCATATTTGGGAAAATTATTTTTATAGGTCAAACAAAAATATTTGACATACTTATTTCATCCGGCTAAAATATCAGAATTGTTTCTGCCCAGTTTTGCTTTTCTGTGCTCTATCCCCCAGTAGCAGTGGAAAGTGGTTGACAGCCACAGTTACCAAGCAACTGCCTGGCAGACTTCTGTCCTTAAACTAGTATTGGACCTCATTAATAAATGGATGCAAGCTTGCCAATACATAAATAAAGTTTAGAGAAAGACTACATGGCAAAAGTACAGACTTTCCAAACTACATTGCTAGAATTCTTGTTTTTCATACTTTTGTGGTTTTACTTAATCAAAATGCATGCACATGGTAAATTAATTATACCCAAAGATTTACAAAGAAAATTGAGCTCATCTTCCACCTATCTCCTAATCCCACACTCCAGGGACAACTACCATTGGTTAATGTTTTTTGTACATTCTAGAATAGCTTCTTTGGTTTAAGGAGAAGCCAGGAATATTGCAATCAACAGTCATCCACAGAGCACACACCAGTCTGCAGAACTTGTGTTGGATGCAACAGTAGAGCCCTGCCCTGTTTCTTGAGGTTTATAGCTCAAGGAGTACAATGAGTTGGGCGTTTGAACACAGAGAAGTTAGAGCAATAGCCTAGAAGCGCCAGGTGCTGAGGGAAAACACAGACATCCCAGAGCTGGTAAAATGCTTTATAAGGGCTCCAGTAGGGAGAATGATGGAGAGAAAGGAAAACGTGATCCCCAAGAACAGCCTGGGCAAAACCATGTGGTAAGAAAATGCCTGCCAAGTTTCACAGCTAAAAATTGGTCAGTTTGTTTAAACCTTGTGTTTGAAGAAACATGTGCAAAAAAGGACACTAGAAAGGAATACATACCTCAAGGACCATGTTCCCACTGTCCTTGATATCCTATCATAGAAAGAACGCTGGTCCTAAATAAGCAAACCAAATTATAAAACTATAAATTATAAAAATAAATGTGTAAAGGAAGAGAAATTAAACCCATTTCACATTTGTTTTGTTTTGTTTTTTATCCTTTAACACCAAAGCATAAATGGTGTATATATTAATAGGAGCCAATGTAAAGTTCAACATGTGTATAAATAGGTAATGTTTAATTACGTTGAATATGTTTATTTTCTCAAACGTATCATTTCTCTGTGGTGAAAACTCTCAAAGTCCTTTCTTCTAAAGGACAGTGAGAGAGAGAGAGAGAGAGAGCAAATAAATTGTTATTGAGATTTTTCACATGGCTTCCGTTGCTTTGACACTTAGCTGTGTAGGAGGGTGCTGGGGTTTGAACCCGTGTACCTGCGCTTGTCAGGCAAGTGCCTTAACCGTGGAGCCACCTCTCCAGCCCTTTCTTCTAGCTTTTTAACATTGCTTTCTGTAGTCACTATATTACACCACAGAGCTTCTTTCTCTTATTACAGTGTTCCTTCATCAACCTGTCCCCATCCCTCTCCCCTTCCCCCCCCCAAGCCTCTGATGACCACCATTCTAGTCTCAAATTCTATGAGTTCAACGTTTGTACATTCCACCGTTGAGTATGAACATGCAGTGCTTGTCTTTCTGTGCCTGGGTTATATCACTTTACGTAATTATCTCTAGTTCCATCCATGTTCTTCAAAGTGATGGGATTTCATTTTTTACAACTGAATCCTCTTCTGCTGTGTATATGCACCCCATTTCCTCATCTATTCATCAACCAGAGCACATTAGGCTTGTTTCCATTGTTCGACTACTGTGAATAGTGCTGCAATGAACATGGGAGTGTAGATGTCTCTTCAGTATACTGATTCCATTTCCTTTGGATATGGATCCAATAGTGGGATTTTTGGATTCTATGGTAGTTCTATGTTCTAATCTTTCGAGGAAGCTCCATACTTTTTTCTGTAATGGCTGTTCTAATTTGCATTTCCATCATCAGCATACAAGGGCTCTCTTTTCTCTACATCCCAACCAGCACATGCTGTCTCTTGTCATTTTGATATTAACCATTATTATTAGGGTGAGATAATATCTCGTGGTTTTGATTTGCTTTTCATTCATGGTTAGTGATGTAGAGCATTTTCATGTATCTGTTGACCATTTGTATGTCTTCTTTTGAGAAACGTTTACTTAGATCTATTGCCCGCTTTTAAGTGAGTTATTTGATTGTGTGTGTGAGTTCTTGCTTTATTTCTTATTTTGCTATTCAATCTTTGGAGTTCCTTAGATGTTCTGGATGTATATATTGCAAATATTTTCTCCCATTCTGTTTATTGTCTCTGCACTCTGTTGGCTCTTTCCTTTGTTGTGCAGAAGCGTTTTAGCTTTATGTAATTCCATTCATAGTTTTATGAAAGAACTAAAGTCAATTATATAATTCATGTGAGGATTCTTAGACTAATATTAGGCAAATGCAAATATTAAAAGTCAACAAATGCTAAAGGAAAAAGTTATTCTGGGCCATTGAAATTTTTTTTTCTGGCACATCTGCATCTGGCAAAGCCCCAAATGCAAGATTCTGAATGGTCAGAATAATAATCAAGATGAATAATGGCCCTCCTTTCCCTCGTACTGGGAAATTTCAGAGACCTCATTTTCCTGCACTATCGTTGTCTCTCCTTGAAGACTGGGCCTCTTTGAAGACTTTCCCAGTATAAACTGAAATAATGCACTCTCTGCTTCCTAAGTCCTAAAATTATTGAAAATACTATTAATCAAGCAAATGAATACACTATTACACTTGAGGGAGAGAAAAAAATCTCTACAGTTTGGAGAGCAAATGAAGCTCTTAGTCATTTGCATGCAGCTTCAGCTTTTCCGGCTGAAATTGTTCAACTGGTAAAGGATTTACTTTTGCAAGATTGTTTTCTTGCTTGCTTACTTGCCTGCCTCTTTAGCCATAGATTAAACACAAGTCCTAGAATTGTAATAGAGTAGCCAAGCTCTTTAAATGTCAGTGCTGAGTTTGGTATCTTTACTGGGAATTACTATACTGCAACTGGTATTATACAGAAGACTGAAGAATCACAAATTTGTGTATTTTTACTCTCTAATTATTATTTAAACTGCACCTTATTGCTCTCAAAATGAGTGTAAAAAATGAAAATAAGATAGCAATTAGAGAGTAAGAGACATAATTGTGTGATTTTTAACATCCAACAGAGTTTCAATAGTAAGAGAAAATTAGATATGACAGTTCCAGCATCTGACCCATTTTGGGTGTATGCATGGAACACTTGAAATGCTGAAAGCAAGACTTTTGAATGAGTTGAAGAGATCAGACTTGACATTGGAACACAGGAACCTATTGTCAAGTTCATAGGTTTTCCACTGTTAGAACCTCTACAGCTCCTTTAAAGGATACTGTGTGTATTATCTACAAATGCCAAGGAAAAATGCAGACTTCTATCTAATGTGTATATCTGTGATATGCTGAAAATCACTAAGCAAACAATTTTGGCTATGCTACTGATACTTACTCATCCATTAATTTAATTCATGATATCTATCAAAAATCAGGCAAAATATCAGATCTTGGAGATTCAAATGTAAATAAGACATGAGCTCTGACTTCAGGGAACTCCTGTGGTTGTATACCAAATGTTACAGAAAAAAAATCATTACTGCAAATAAATTTTTACACAGAGTAAAGGAAATCTAACTTTTGGTTTATTTTCGGTATCACATATAATAAGCATACTGCTGGCAGAGGTATAAGAACAATTAAATAATTACTGAAAGAAATCTGGTGATGAATATGTAAGAGTTATTATAATTTTGACTCCTTTAATTAGAAAATTGAGATTGCTGCCCAACCAAATTGACCAATAGAAAAGAACCAGTTGGTAGAGATAGATTGAGTATTTAATGTCTACTACCATTTCAACCACAGAGTTATCTGAGTCGGGACACAGTGCTTGGGGGTTAAAACATACTATTCACCTACATGGAATTATTTCTGTCACTTATGGTTGCCCCCTCTATATTTCTGGCCATTGCTGAGGGAGGTTGCTGCTAATTTTTGGAAACTAAGATGAGAGAAGGGTGAAGAAAACTTGCACTGGACATTTCTAATGTTTCTATTACTGCACTATAGTTAGACATAATTACTGTGTCCATTTTGACATAATCTACATGGTAGGAATACACTTTGCTCCATTTAAATCCCCAGTACCTCCTCTTTCCCACCATTCCTTTCCCTTGGCCCCATTCCTCTGCTCTACTGGTTTTCCTTCTATTTGCTTGTTGTTTTTTTAAATTTAAATTGGTGCTTTGTCAGCTAAAGAATTAGTCAAAAGTGTCATGAGAACATACAGAATGGGAGAAAATCTTTGCTGGCTACTCCTCCAACAGAGAACTAATATGCAGAATATTCAAAGAACTCAAAAAAACTGAACACATAAATCACAAATAATTCAATCAATAAATGGGCTACGGAACTAAATAGAAACTTCATAATATGGGGGTAAAGCAGAGGAGACATGAGAGTGGGGAGTGGATGAACAGGGGAGACACTAGAATAGGATCAGCCTTAACTTGCTTTGTCAATATCCATGGATGCATGATTCTGTAGCAATGATTCCCTACAGTATGCAACACCATGTAAAGCAAATAAAAAATAAATAAATAAATATACTTTGAATTCCAAAAAAATAAATAAATAAAATAAATTGGTGCTTTGTAGATACAAATAAAAGTGGAATTCACTGTGGTGCACTCATACATGTACATAGCACAATTTGGTTTTTTGCATTCCTCAGTTCCTTTCTTTTCCCATCCCTCCTCAATCCCCTTCCTCTATTCCACTGACATCTTTTCTATTTTCGTGGGTTCCCTTTTTTCCCCTTGTTTTGCTGTAGCTTCTACACATGAGAGAAAACTTTCAACCCTTGACTAAGTTGATAAACAAATTCAGCAAAGCAACATGGTACAAGGTCAACGTACAAAAATCAGTAACTTTTTTATACTCCAAAATGAATCTGCTGAGATAGAAATCAGGAAAACTGCTCTATTCACAATGCACTTCTAAAAATCAGTATGACTGCACTGGACTCCATCACTTTGTAAACATGACACTAATGGTTTTTCAGAATGTCTCTGACTACCAGTCAAAAAGTCACAGTCTGAGGAAACCCTCAATTTGGCTTTGTGAGGCACCATATCTTTCCTTGGATTAATGAGGGAAAAAACAAAATACAAATTTATCAAATTGTTCTGATTTATTTTTATTTAATTTTCTTGACACAGTTAGATTTCAAAAATCCATTTATGTTTCTTCTAAGAATTTCTTAAAGCCTTTGTCTGGCTCTTCTTTAATCAGAATATGTCTTTTCCTAAGATTGAAGAAAATTCCTACATCTGAAGGAACATTTGAAGATTTAAATCTGATCCTTCTTCTAATGGATAGTCTTGGTTTCAGGATAAATACTTGATATATATTATTCTCATTGAGCAATCTAGATATTTGTAGTAGCAAAAAATATTTTATTAATCTTCGTTTGCATCATTCTTTCTTATTAAATCTCCTGTGGTGGTGCTTAAATTTTACTAAGTAATCTTTTATATGCTATTGAGTAGTCAATAAAAGGTTGACCAAAATGAGACAGAAATACAACCTACACCTTACGTGGAAAACTACAATGTAATTGAAAAAAATGTATAGGTTACATATGTATTTATACATGTGTATGATATGTGAAAGAATATAGAAAAAATTTCAACACTCAGTGGATCATAGTCTTTTGCAGAAACATACCTTAGAGTTCACCTTGATCCTACATTTGTAATATGGTATCTACGGGGAGGGATCAATATTTTGTGCAGGGCCATAAATTTATAGCAAAGCTAAAACTATGTATTCCTTGCCTCAGACATTTTGCAATACATTGCATCATATATCTTAAAAATAATGATGATCAGAGATGATATATTTCAAAGAAATCTCTGAATAAATATGTGATGTTGAGAGTCAAACATACTGCAATAAAGATATTCAAAGAGAAGATCATAAAATTATATGTAATGAAGAGGCAAGATTAAATAAAGTGATTGTCTTTATGATTAGTCTTAAAAGAACCAGAAGGTGTATACTAGTGAAAAGCAGAGAGAAAATTATTCAAAATAAGACTAATTCAATTCCATTCAGCAAATAGTTTATTATGTTTCTAATATACACCCAGTAGTATACTGGGATCTAGAAATACATAATTCAGACAATATCTCTAACTTTAAATAATTTAGCAGGTGAGTATGCAATGGATAAAAATTTCCATTGGAAGGAAGTGGGAAAATGTATTCTTTTTGTTTTTTTTTTCCTTGTTTCTTTTTTTTCTTTTTTTCTATAATTTTTTCTTTTTTAAATTTTGAACAAACTTACAAGATTTTAACAAAATAATATAAAATGTGTATATATTCTGGATATTGCAATTATCCCCAAGAGTGCCCCCCCAATTACCCTCCCTTTTCCCTCCCTTCCCCTTCCCACTATAACTCTAAAAAAAGAATTAGATTGAAAAACATTACATCTTATCTGGATTTAACACATGCTAATAGACCAACTTTCTCACTGACCAGGGTCTAGTCCCCACCTCCACAGATGAGTGGAGATAATTGACCCTTAGATCTCTGGGTTAAGCTGATTTTACTCATCATGATCTCTTCCATAGCCATCCATTTACCTTCGAAGGCTGCAATATCATTGTTTCTAATTGCTGTGTAGTATTCCATGGTATAAATGTACCATAGTTTTTGGATCCATTCTTCCAGTGAGGGACATCGGGGTTGTTTCCATAGCCTAGCAATAGTAAATTGTGCTGCTATGAACATCGATATTGCTGTGTCACTGTAATGTGCTGATTCTAAGTCCCCTGGAAAGATACCCAGGAGTGGAATAGCAGGGTCATATGGTGGACTCATCCCTAATTTTTTGAGGATTCTCCATA
>PVKS010012167.1:0-54558 GCA_004027875.1 Aplodontia rufa | reverse complement strand
TTTTTTTTTTTTTGGCCTGCTGTTTCTTTTTCTTCTTTCACACAGAGATTGGTCCTGATGAACATGCCAGTGGCCGAGGACATGACAGTCCACTTCACCTCCACGCTTATGGCTCTGATCCGGACAGCTCTGGACATTAAAATTGCCAAAGGTCAGCCTGGGAAGGGAAGGAGAGCGGGCTGGAGGGATTCTGAAGGAAGGTGTTCAGGGTGGTACTGCTTGGGGCTGTTTGACTTGCCAGCCAAAAGCATAACAGTGCAGTGACCTGGAAATTAAATATTAGGGTCCTAGTTTCACCTATGAGACTCAATAACCTTAATCCTTGTCATTTCCTTTGGTAAAATAGTTTGATCATATCTAAAGCTCTTTTGAGTTTTAACAGTATATAGGGGGCTGGAGCAGTGGCTCGGCAGTTACGGCTCTTGCCTGGCATGCGCGAGTATGCAAGTTTGAACCCCAGCACCACAAAATGTAGTAGCAATGAAAGTCACATGAAAAATTAAATAAAAAGTTGCTTCTTTCTCTCTCTCTCTCTTTCTTTCTCTCACACTGTCCCTCTTTCTTTTAAAAGCAGAATATGGGGTTTGGTGTCTGGCATATACAATAGACATTCCAGACATATTTGTATGTTGAACATATAAATTTTATCATTTTCTCCCTATGTAGCATCTTCTTTCTCTCTAAAGTCTTAGAAGGCTTCTGTCACAGGTGTCATCATATAGAATATGGCGCTACTTGGCTTATCTTGATTGCCAATTCCGTGGTCTAGGAAAGAAAAGGTTTACTACTTCTAGACAGGCCTTCAGCTGCCTTGCCTTGCCCGATCCAAATCCTTAAACTCAGGTTGCTCAGATTGTGGAGCTAGGGTTGCGAGAAGGACTGATGTATGTGCAGCAAGGCAGGGGAGATCTGCTTGTGGCTTAGTCCACTGAGCTCCTGAGATGCTTAGAATCAATAAAGAACTTGATCTTGGTGTCAGGTCCTCAGAGCTCTGTGGCAGGATAGGCCTGAGTCACTGAAAATGAGAGCCAAGGTGTGTTCTGCTTCCTCAGCAGAATCACCTGTCGCTAAGTGCCAAGATTTCCTCCTGGAATATGAGGTGCTGTGCTGATTCAGCTCCTGCCCTCAGCTACTCCCTCAGTGCTTGGTATTTCTGTGCCTGTTCTGATTTATTAATAATCTATCACATTGTAGGTGGTGCAGACAGGCAACAGCTAGACTCGGAGCTGCAAAAGGAGACCCTGGCCATCTGGCCTCACCTGTCCCAGAAGATGCTGGATCTTCTCGTGCCCATGCCCAAAGGTGTGGGGTCTCCTCCAGAGTGTTCTTGCTGCTGTGGCCCAGCATGCCAAGGCCACATCTTTTGGGGAACCTGGCGTGATCAAGGAGATAAGGGAAGGTTGCTCTTTTGTCCTTAGGAAATTAAATTCCCCACTACTTAAGTCCCTTTGATCATTATTAATTGCAAAGAATTTCAGATAGGTCTTTGTGGTTGTCACTGGAACTTCCTGGGTGCATAGCTCATTCCTTCCACATCATACTGTTCAGCAAACCCTCATCAGTCGGGGAAAGGGTGTTGTTACTTCCGTTTGGAAATCTAGAATGGTATTTGTTGATGCTTTCCAATGCATCGCTTGCCATTGGTATTTTCACTGTCACCCTCATTGGGTGAATTTGTAAACTCCTTGAAGGCAGATCTGGGGACCTTTTCACTTTGTTTTCTCAGAGGCTTAACAAGCATTGGATGAATGAGTGACTGAGAGTATAAATCTACTTCAGATAGTGGGTGATAAACTTTGAGTCATGTCCCCGCACTGTCCCATCCCTCTTCTCCTTGCTCACCACCACACATTTGTGTTTTAGCCTCTGACCTGACTGTGGGAAAAATCTATGCAGCAATGATGATCATGGACTACTATAAACAGAGTAAGGTGAAGAAGCAGAGGCAACAGCTGGAGGAACAGGTGAAGGTCAATGCAGCATTCTGGGAGGGTGGGCTCTGAGGAGTCACACGGGCTCCCAAGGAGACAGGCTATGTATCCCTGGGGCGTAATGTCCTGTGAAGATAGTGAGGGGTGCAGGGTCCAGGAACATTTTAGTGCCATGTGATTAGAGACCCCATGGATCCCAGGTTAACAGTCAAATGAGGTGTCAATCATCTTTCTATGTTACTCATGTCAGTGGTACTCCCCCTCAGCAGGCCCCACAGAGTCATGGGAATTCTTTTTTTCTTTTTATGCAGAAAAATGCACCCATGTTCCAACGCATGGAGCCCTCTTCTCTGCCTCAGGAGATCATTGCTAATGCCAAAGCCCTGCCTTATCTCCAGCAGGACCCTGTTTCAGGCCTGTGAGTAACCAAAGGGTCCATGGCCTTCCTGCTTGCATTCTGCCACCTATACCACTGTACAGCCTGAGACCTTAGGAGTGCCCAAGATATCATAAATAAGCCGAGCTGAATGCTTATTTTCCTGAGGCTGAATATCTCAAGATTGTTATTGAACAGGGGTAAAAGAAAAGTGAACCAAGCTTGTTTAGTGGCACAAACAGCTTGAGAGACAGTGGTTGCTATGAAGGGATGACAGAAGATGGACGTTTTGCCTTGTGTTTTAATGTAGTTCTCTTGAGAAGAGTAATCGTCTTCTATTGAATTCTTGGTTATTGCTTCCCAGCGGATCTAGCATCCTGCCAAAAGATATAAACTGCTTCATGGGTGCCATGATTGTTGTGTTTAAAGGGGGGAAATCAACAGCTACTGAATACTTGCCCTGGGGTTGACTCTCTGCACGATCTCACTTGATTCTCATTACAGAAGCTGACTGTACCCTGGAAATACAAATTAATGTTATCATTTTTTACAAATGAAGAAATGGAGACTGAGAAGTTAAATAAATTGCCCAAATGGGATCACTAATAGGAGGTGAACTGAAATTTAAGTCGGTTATTTGATTAGTCTTTCCACTCCAACATGTTATCTCTAATGAGCAAAAGGGATCATGCCTCAGGAAAAAAATGGAAGTTGAGACAAAACTCTAATTAAAGAATATGCCAGTTCTTCTGAGGTAGAGGCCTTAGCTCCAATCTGGTTGTTAGTCAAAAACGATCTACTCTATACATATTTCATGCCATTATCTTTTTATCATCATTAAGCTTGAGGTGGGCTCCCAAGAGCATGAGTCACACTGCTCAATGTAAATGAGCTTTGGAGTTTGGGATTCACCAAACAGCACAGCTTACTAACTAATGGTCAGGATGGTGATTTCCAGGGCTTGGGGTGATGAGACCCCTGTGGGAGCACTGTTTGGCATTGCTCGCACCATTAATTTATTCCAGTGGTGTTGGAGATCTGTTTTTGAAAAGTATTTTCAGAGGTCACAATCCAGCACATTTGGAAGAGAAGAAAAAGACCAGAGTCATGACCAAGGTCTTTGGTTATTTTTTAAAATAATTCTATGTGGGGCTGGAGCAATGACTCAGCGATTGCGGTGCTTGCCCGGCATGGCAAGTGCGTGGGTTCAAACCCCAGCACCCATGTACACAACTGAGTGTCAGAGCAATGAAAGCTATGTGAGAAACTCAGTGGAACTTGATTCTCTCTCTCTCTCTCTCTTTAAAAAATAAATAAATAAAATAAAATGATTTTATGTGATGAGCTGGCAGGGTGCATATTCTCCTATCCAAAGAAAACAAGTAGATGTTTAATTTTGCAGAGGGAGGGAAGGAGATATGATTGGACCAGTGGGGGCTGCCCATTTTAAGGGTTTACATAGTTTTTCATGGGTCCTTAGTGTAGAAATGAAAGATGCCCCTTTTACCCCTCCACCCAGATGTAGGTATGCTTTGTCTGCAATTTGATATGGAAATAGGATCACTCCAGCTTCTCTATGTTATTTTATTTTACTAATTGACTTACCATTTTTATTGGTAGTGAATTTATACCAAACACTGGCTCAGGCACTTGACGGTATAGCAGTGAAATGATCATGGTCCCTTGGAGACAAATCTGGGAGAAGAAATGGCAAGAATGATACAGATTAAAATGTGGAAGGGTAGGCTACTCTGTGCCATGTAAAAGAAGTCTGAGGGTTTGGGGAGGTGTTCACAAGGATGTGACATTCAAGAGAGACTCAAAGGCAACCTCTTCAAGAGAGGTGAGAGAGTAATAAATCTAAGGATTCTAAAAACTGTGGGATGGTTGGAGGAGAGAACTCAGGAGAGGTGGCAGCCAGTGGGCTCAGTGAGCTATGCAAGGGCCAGAATGTAAGAGAGCATCATAAGCAAGATAAGTCAGATTTGGTCTTAGGATAATGGGGTTTTGCACTTCAGAGTGACATGATCAGATTTGTGCTTTTAAAAATCATTTAGGAATTCAGTGCAGACTTAATGGATTGGGGGGAGCAATTCTAGAGACAAGAATACAAATAGGTCACTGAAATTTGCAAATTATCAATGACAGTGACTTGGACTCACAGGATATAAATGGGGAGAGATGGGAAGATGAAATATTTACTGGGTAGAAAAGGTAGGATTCAGTGATTGATTTGCACATGGAGTGAAGGGGAGGAAGGAATCAGATGATCTTTGTGTTTGTGATATGAGCCTCTGGGGGATATTGGTATGTTTCCTGAAATGGGGACACTGGTGGAATAGCAGGCTGGGTCCTCAGGAGCATCTGTGTTTCTAGAAGCATGGCTTGTTCATGTAGAAATTGCTCTGGGGCTACCCAGAGCAGAACCCCTCCCTCAGTGACTTTACATTTGCTGAAAAGCCAGGCAATGAACAGGAGAACTGCTAAAAAGAAAAGTTGTCATTTTCAGTGCTTTAATTATAGCTGTGATAAGTTCTAGAAAGGAAAAGAAAGTACAGAATGATATGAGTATATATAAGAAGGACATCTGACCAGTTAATAGGAGAGAAGATTTCCTAAGGATGTGACTTGTAGGCACGAAAATTCAAAATGGTATGGAAAGAGTCTCCAGGGACAGGAACCTTGGATAGAGGCATTTTGCACTCTGTGTTAAAGTCTTTTTTTTTTTTTTTTTAAGAGAGAAGGACAGTGAGATAGAGAGGGAGAGACAGAGAGAATCAATTTTATTGAGTTTTTCACATGGCTTTCGTTGCTCTGACACTTAGTACGTGGGTGCTGGGGTTTGAACTCGTGTACCCACGCATGCCGGGCAAGCGCCGTAACCACTGAGCCACCATTTCAGCCCTTATGTTAAAGTCTTGAGCAGAAAGAAGCCTGGCACATTCAGCCAAGTAAAAATGGCTAGTGTGTAGAATTCTGCGAGAAATTGCTGCCTGGAAAGGCTGGGGAGGCAGCAACCAGATCATTAAAGAGGCCTTGGAATGGATTCTGGACTTCATCTGAACAACAAGAAAAAGCTCGACAAGTGGAGATCATTCTGGGATTAAAGGATTCAACACTGCGAAGTTATTCAGTGATTCCAAGGGTCCTGTCATTCTGTTTTCTGTTGCTGTAACAGAATATCTGAGACTAAGTAGTTTATGAAGAATACACAGCTGTGGCCCATAGTTGTGGAGGCTGAAAAATCCTAAAAGCATGTCATTTGCATTGGGTCAACCTTCTTGCTGTGTCCCATCAAGATAAAGGTCATCACATGTGAGACAGATTAAGCTTGCTAGCTCACATCTCTCTAAGAACGAAGCCACTATTACCATCATGGGTGCTCCACCCTTATGACCTCATCAAATCCTCATTACCCGCAAAGACCCCATCTCCTAATACCATTAACATAGAACTTGAAGGATGGAATTTCCAACACATGAACTTTTGGGGGACACAGCAGGTCTTCTCTGCCTATTGAATATTCTTGTTATTCATTCTCATTGGGAGAAAAAGGAGCCAGTTTCTTATATACTAACAGCCCTCATTTTGTTCCCAGTTGGTTTACAGGACAGGGCACATGGAGGAAGGATGGGCATTTAGGTAGATCATTTATATGTCAGATGACTGACTCTGTAGCTGTGGTGGAAACTCAGCTAAAGCCCTCACTGGCAGCAAGGAGACAGACTGGGTGATTCTCTGCCATTCAAATTGTCCCTGTGATGCTAATCTACTAAGACTGCACATATAGATCACTTTTAAGTAACTGGCAATCTGAGCTCATGCCTCCAATTTTCCATTGGATACAGAGTCATCAGCCATAGACTTAGCTGCAAAATGGCTCTCCCTGGAGCAGAAGGCTGACACTGAGAGAGATGGTGTCATATTCCCCAGGGCCACCACTTCTGATAGAGCTACTGTCTAGCCACTGGCCTGTGCCCCTCCTTCCGTAATCCAGAAGCTCACTGTACATTCTTAGTCAATAGAAGCTGTTGTTTTTCAGTGGCAGTGGATGGCAATAGGAGGCAGTTCTCAGGATAGCATGGCTGCCTCTTTTTCTTCAAGCTATCCCAGTGGACCTGATCATCTAAGAGTATCTGGAAGTACCAGTGGTTTAGTGACAACATACTGTGAATAAGCTCTACTGCCTTTAATTTGGAGCCCTCTAAACACTTGGCACAGATTTGTTCCTGTCCTCTATTCCATTACCATTTAAACCTTCTAGATAGCAATCAACCCAGAGTTTTCTACCTCCTCAACACCACCTCTGAAATCAGCCTCCAGCCTACTCCATGTTCATGAACCAGTAGACACAATGCATAGCACAGAGTAGTCCTTCAGTAAATGTTCATGGAATTGAGTTGAATTGAGTGTAGTTTGGCCAGGGCTGTTGGCATAATCAGACCATATTACTGAGAGTGGGGAAAAAAAGCTTAAAAGACAATGGCTGCCTAATATTTAAACAAACTGTTCACTGTTAAAACTACAACATTTTCCTGCCCAATTCAGAAACTCAACAGAAGCAGGTTTATAATCTAGCATTGGTTTTCCATATGGCTGAGTGTGACAAATGACATCATTTGTCACAGATATTCTAGTCATAACAAAATAATGAATGGTTCCAAATGCAGGTTGAAAATACCGGTTTCCCTGTTTTTCAATACTTTTTAAAAAATCCTGTAAGTTATCAGGCTTGTTGGCCTGCCAAGGGCAATGGGTACAGCCCTTGCTTGTTAGGAAGTCTTGTCTGGAATGGAAACTGCTATTGGCAGCTATGAAATGACTGCTTCTCTGCCTCTCATTGCCTCCATATTTGACATTGCTTTTCAGGAGTGGCCGGAGTGGATACCCTTCAATGAGTCCACTCTCCCCGCAGGAAATATTCCAGTTGGCTTGTATGGACCCAAATGAAGATGGACAATTCCAGGAACAGCAGTCTCTGGTGAATGAATGAGTTATATGACCTCAAAAACACTTCCTTGATTTCCTGCTCCCCCCCCCATCTCATTTTCAACTTTTATTCCATAGCCATGCTCCATTATGAAGACCCTCTTTGGTAGTCTAACCAATTACCTTGGGAATTTCCTACCTTCAACAGCCCAGTTTCTCATGTTCTCTAAGAATTCCCTCTTCAGGTTTTACAGTCGGAGAGGCCCCTTCACTCCTGCAGGAGCTTACATCTTCAGGCCAAGCCCTCTTATTTTATGTCCTTGAGTATCAAATGTAGGTGGAAAAGTCACATATAAAATCTTGGCTTTGATAGGAAACTTTCAGATAAATGCTTAGAGTGGTGTCTACCAAGTAGCATAGTGTACCAGGGGTGACTAGTAGGAATACAGGAATGTCCCTGCCAGACCTTAGTGGTAGCATATGCAATAGTGGCTTTCTGCCAGGAGGGACAGAAGACTCCATCACCTCTGCTGTGTGGGGTTGGGCAAATTGGCCTGTTTGGTCACATTTCTACAAGATCAAATACATCCTAACAAGCCATGAAAGTCATTTTCCTGAGCCCAAAATGAGCTTTTCATCAGCATAGGTGGTGCAGTTGCTGAGAGGCCCACTGAGTCAAGTTAAAGCTTGAAGAGAGGGCAGATTAACATTTTGGCTTTGCTAACACAAAGCTGAAATGTGATTCCCAAAGCTAATCGACTTTACTGTTATTCCTAGTTCAGGAGCAGTGAGCTCAAGTTCCTTCCCAAGCTTAATTGGACTGGAGAGAGAAAGACAAAACCCAGCCTTTGCAAAAGTCTGTATAGACAGCTAGTACTAAGTGAGTTCCACGTCACTTTATGATTCACCTGTGGCTCTTCTTCCTCCTCCCTTTCCCTCCTGACCCCTCTCTGCTGCTACCATATACCCCAGAGCCATTGCAGATATATGATATGTTGGAGCAAATGTGGCATGCACGTGTGACAGAACGGATATGTCTCATGGAGCAATCACTTAAGTAGCTCAAACAAATGGGTGATTTTTGTCCCTGTGATTGCTGAGGCTATGCATGGCTATGTGGGGACATCACTAGGTCAGATGTCCCTGGTGCAGGAGTGATTGACGGAGGGTGTCCTTTCTGAGGTGGGTAGGATTTCTTGGAATAATTCTGTCTTCCCCTCCTAGGAACTTAGCACCAAGGGCTAGGGACTAATGAGTCTAGGTAGTTTGATTCTTAAAAGGGTCTCAGCATTTTACAGCTTGCCTGCCGAGTGATGTGTCTGGTAAGAAAAATCCCAATGAGTCTTTTTCTTTTTTCTTTTTAGGGAGACTTTATTACCTCACCATTTCTGTGGGTTCCCCCAGGGCTGAGCTGTAGTGGCTGGACTTTTTGGCTGTGCGTTTATCTCGTTGTCAGTGCTGGTGTCTGTAACTCAGGTGTCAGCTGTGCTACACACTCACCACTGTGTACTTCTGCCCATCCCCCAGGGTCCCTGCTCCATATCCTGAGGCGTGGCCGTGATTTGTGCGTTTGCATATGGAGTGTGTGTCTGACACCTGTACCCTGCAGTGTTGTTACTACGTCTGTTTGGAGTCAGAACTGTGTGCCATATAAATCATGCACTACAGCCGCTAACTTCCTTGAGTGCACACGTTACTTTCTTGGGAAGGCCTTCTTCCCGTACACACTGGAAGCCACTAAGACTGAGGGCAATGTCCCAGACATCTCTTCCTCTGCACAATACCCTATTCATACACCGATCCCTTAGGATGTTGTTTCCTATATATCAAATAGCTTTTTTCTCATATAATCTCCATATGTCTAAGGTATTCTTAGATCTGTTTTGGAAGGCCCATGTAAACTTCTCTAAGCAGCTCCCCATTCTTTATGCAGTGACACTAACTCTCTTTACAGAGCATGTACAACTGCCAGACTGATGTTCTTTGACCAGGAAAATAACAAAGGAGTTTGACAGGGACTTAGCTTCCCATCTAACCTTCTAACACTCCAGAGGGGCGCAGTCTAATTCAGCGGACATTAGCCACATACGATAGCTGGAATTTGAAATGTGATGAGTCTAAATGAAATGTAAATTATCTCATTACTTTTTATATTGATTATATGTTGGCATGATAATATTTGTATATACTGGGTTAAATAAAGTATGGTATTAAAATGTGGTAACTAGGAAACTTTAAATTACATAAGTGGTTTGCATTCTATTCCTATTAAATTGCACTAGTCTAGAGTATGCCTGACAGATGGCCACCCACAATATAAGAAAACTCTTATCTAATAAAATCACGTGTCTTAAAGATATTTGATATCGGATAATGATTTTAATTAACAAAAGTCCTCTTCAGAGTAAAATAAACTTAACACCTGTTAGAAAGTAAACTTCACATGTTTGTTTCATAATACTATAACACCTGAAACACTGCTTAGTGATTTTTTAAAAAGGCATTTAACCAGAAAAACATAGTCTTTCCTTCCCAATCCCAGTTAGAACCTTGGGACATCTGGTATACCACATATGCACACACAATCATATACACACACAACCAAGACTGTAAAGATGCCAGCCTCCTTTCTGAAAGGCATTTTTGAGGAGGCAGAATCACCCACTGGAGGTGAGAATCAATGAGATGGAACCAAGTCCCACAAGCGTGGCTGTGTGTTTGTTTCCAGGAGCCAGAGGTTAGTGAATTAAAAAGCGTGCAGTCCTCTAACCATGGCATCTACCTTCCTACGGACACCCAGGAGCATGCGGGATCTGGGAGGGCCTCCTCTATGCCACGTCTGACTGTGGATCCCCAGGTAAAAAGCAACCACCAGCTACCTTAGGCAGTGGCATCCCAGGCTGTTATATGAGTTTTGAAATACCTGATATTTTCAGGTGAGCTTGAGCCTGCTCCCACCCCATGTGTTTATGTGAAACCTGGCTTATAGGCCTTCTGTAAGAGAGCCTGCTCTTCCCTAGTGTTTTCAATGAGTCCCCAAACACAACAGCCTAGCCAACAAAATGGCGCAACTTCCTCCCGATGCACTAAGCATTCTCAGGACTTAACCAGCCAAGCAAGAACTATCCAGGATTTTCTGTGTGTTTTGCCTTTCCCAGCTTCCCCAGCACATGTGCATTTACTTACACACAGCTGTATGTCAGGACTGTCTTAGCCATTGCAGGCCACGCCTCATTTCTTTGTCTGTTTTCCTGGCTTCTTTTTTCTGTCTGTCTGTCTTACGTCAGGTTTTGACAGAGACAAGAAGTTTTGGTGGATCTGTTTTGGCTTCTGTGGTTTACAGTGGGCTGGGGTGGGAGTGAGGGGAGAGTAGAGTGTTCTTGCTTGGTAAATTGCGAGCTCTCCTGGGCTCCAGTGCTACCAGGCCTTCTCTGGTGAGGGGGAAAAAAGGCAAAGCCGTGCTTCTCACAGGGAATGACCTTTTTGATAATAGCCCTCATGTATTTCAAAGTGGTTCAATATTTGGAGCAGATCCTGACAGCCACTGTGGCAGATGGCTCTGGGAAGCTTGCACAGGTCTTGCCCATATCCTGCTTGGTTTTTGCTAAGTACACTCAGCTGCTTGCGTTTTTGAGCATAAAGAGAAGATCCTGGACCAGTTTCAGTGACTATGTTAACGTCCTGTAGGGTGCTTTCTTAAATAGCTTCTCCACCTAAGTTCTGGATGAGAGATTCAAGGGAGATTGCAATTTCCAGGGGTTATAATTTGCAGTTCTCAACAGTCTCCATGCCACTTCTGGACATTTAGCCTCCTTCCATAATTAATCCAGACCTCATGTTCCTCTGGGGGTTCGTATTTCCAGGTGGTGACAGACCCTAGCTCCATGAGACGTTCATTTTCTACTATTCGGGATAAGCGTTCAAATTCCTCGTGGCTGGAGGAATTTTCCATGGAGCGAAGCAGTGAGAACACCTACAAGTCTCGTCGTCGGAGTTACCACTCCTCGCTGCGGCTGTCGGCCCACCGCCTGAACTCTGACTCGGGTGAGGTGGCCGTGTGCATTGGTCTCTTGTCAGGCAGCTGGCTGGGTGCTGGGCTCCTACCCTGGTAGGCTACCTTGGACAAAGACTGCAGATGACTGGAACGGAGTTCAGATGAAGACAAGAGTTTAAGAAAGAGAAGCAAGGAAGGCCTCACCAAAGGGCGGTCCCGTGTCTGACTTGATATTCTGAGGCAGGCCAAAGTCCCCCAACCCCATATGAACCATGAATGCTGCTTCAGATCCTTCCAGAGTAGGGCTGTACAAATCAATAGAATTGAGGTTTTCAAATAGTCTGCAAAACCAGTGAGCTTCTTTAGGATATTAGGAGCCCTCTGGTCAATGCAGGGAGCTGCGCTTTAACCAGCAGCTCCCCTTTAACCAAAACACTACTACCTGGAACTGTTTCAGTTTTTCTTTCCTTCTTTCTTGAAAGGGTTATACTGATTAAAAAAAAAAAGAAAAAGAAAAAATTATTAGTTTAGTTCAACCTATTTTATTAGATAAAATAATCAGTTGAAAATCTGTGACTTATCCAATATCCTAGGGCCAGTAAGTGACAGAATTGAGACTAGAACTGAGATCCTTCAACTTCAGTGCCAGTGTTCTCACTCAGGTGTGTCATTATTTCATTCATAGAACCTTCTCCATTTCATTCTGCTTGGTGCTACACACCCATGTGTAGGTCATGAGAATTTCTGAGCTGTTTTGTTAGCAAAGATTCTATCTTTATTGTGTGTAGCATAAATGGAAGCAAGAGGATAGATTGTGTTCTTTGACATACATGTGTTCCTAGTGGCAACTTGTGGACTTACCTGCTCACAAAAGGGCAATTTCCTAGCTTTTCTCTCGCACGTCTTTTCAGATCATCTGTTGACATGCAGGTCTGGGGTCTGGTAAGGGCCCTCCTTCCTCCTGGTTTGCAGATGACTGACTGCCTTCTCACAGGGTGGAGAGTAGAGGAAGAAGCAAGCCTATGTCTCTGGGCAGTGAGGGCTCCTCCCTATGCCTGATTACCTCCCAACAGCCTCACCTGCTAACACCATTCCGTGGGGACACGAACATGAGTTCATGACAGGGTCCAATCCCAGGCTGAGATGTGACATCTAGTAAGAGTTCAGCTTTAGGGACAAGTGTAAACTGAGGTATAACTGGTTTACTCTGGTGGTTTTGTCATCTCTCACAGGTCACAAGTCTGACACCCACCGTTCAGGGGGCAGGGAGAGGGGACGATCAAAAGAACGAAAGCATCTTCTCTCTCCTGATGTCTCCCGCTGCAATTCTGAGGAGCGAGGGACCCAAGCCGACTGGGAGTCCCCAGAGCGCCGTCAGTCCAGGTCACCCAGTGAGGGCAGGTCACAGACCCCCAACAGACAGGTGAGTTAAGAGGGCAAGTTGATCCTCCATCACAAGAAAGAAGGGCTGTGTCATTAGGACCAGAACATGGGCATCCTATAGCCTCACAGAGTCCTGATTTTCCCTGGAAGCTATACCTATTGTGCACAGAGGTTAGCTGATTTTTGTTTCTACATTCAGAAATGATGTGAATTCACTGAAAACTGGATTTCACCCCCTCTAAGAAAGATGATAGTGCCTATGGGTCCTTTCATTTTAGTCCTCAGAATCCAAGTATACATGTACAGCCAGATTTGGGAGCAAAGGATAGTCCTTTAGCCAGAGAAGTTTGACTCTTGTGTGACCTTGGCATTAAGAAGAACGGTGACTCATAAGTCAGAGCAATTAAATGTTGATTACCTAGTGTCTAGCCATCCCAAAAGGGGCACCACATCTCCTCCCAGCCTAAGAAACCAGTGGCAGTTGTATGAAAACTTCCTCCAGCTCAGTATTACCTTTTCAACCCTAGCCATGGCTTTTCTTGAGACTCCTTGAGCCCAGATGGGAGACATGGTCAGCTGGGAGGAGCTAGAGCAGATTTTTGAGAGACATGGGTAGTTTACCTTCTAGAACAGTGGGTTTCAAATTTCACTGCAGAACAATCACCCATGGAGTTTGCTATCATCAGACATTCCCAGGGCCTGGAGGACTCTAGTGAGATGCATCTCAACATGAGACTCAGAAATCTGTATTTGAAAGGGACAGATGGCTCATAGGTCACATGCACATTGAGAAATACTGTTCTGACATCCACTTACCCACATGCTGGCTTCAGTACCCTTGGGAATGGGCAAGGAGATCAAGAAGGACTGGGCCAACTGGGTGGCCTGAAGCTGAGGACAGCAAGGGAAGGAATTTGTGATTAGCTTAGAACCCACTTCTCAAAAGTCTCCCCAGCAGAGAACTCCAGAATATTCACTCCCCTTTTGTGGAATTCTCTTTCTCAGAAGTTTACTGTCTGTCCTGGGACCTCTTCCCTGACCTGCAGAGCCTGCTTCTGTAGATTAACCAGACCCCCAGGGAATTTTTGCACATTGCAAGTTGAGATAACCTAGTATGGATGACACTGAGGGATTTGAGTGGCACAGGGGGCTCCCTCTCAGACCTCTTTCCCCCAGAATCCTGACTCAGAGGGCTCTCACTGTAGCAGGCCTTAGGGACCTTAGCAGGGCTCCAGGTGGAGAACATGCCAGGCCCAGGTTAACATGCCATGTTTCTCTTGCTATGCAGGGCACAGGGTCCCTGAGTGAGAGCTCCATCCCCTCCATCTCTGACACCAGCACCCCAAGACGGAGTCGCCGGCAGCTTCCACCTGTCCCACCAAAGCCTCGGCCCCTCCTTTCCTACAGCTCCCTCTTGCGACATGCTGGCAGCATTTCTCCGCCAGCTGATGGCAGCGATGGCGGATCTCCACTGGCCTCCCAAGCCCTGGAGAGCAACAGTGCTTGCCTGGAGTCTTCCAACTCCCCGCACCCCCAGCAGGGCCAGCACTCTTCCCCACAGCGCTACATCTCCGAGCCCTATCTGGCCCTGCACGAAGACTCCCATGCCTCGGACTGTGGTGAGGAAGAGACGCTCACCTTTGAAGCAGCTGTGGCCACAAGCCTGGGCCGTTCCAACACCATCGGCTCAGCCCCACCCCTGCGGCACAGCTGGCAGATGCCCAATGGGCACTATCGGCGGCGGAGGCGTGGGGGGCCTGGGCCCGGCATGATGTGTGGAGCTGTCAGTGACCTCCTGAGTGACACAGAAGAAGACGACAAGTGCTAGAGGCTGCTCCCCCCTCCGATGCATGCTCTTCTCTCACAGGGAGAAAACCAAGACCGAATTGGGAAGCCAGTGCGGCCCGGGGGGGAGGAAGAGGGAGAAGGAAGATGGAAGGATACGCGCATTATCAGAGAAGAGGAGTAAAGAACAAATGGAAAACCAGTCGAACCCACCAAATTGCTTTATTTCCCTTTGCAAGATGGGCACTGCCATAGTTTTGCCTCTTTGCTGGGGAAAGAAAATACAGGAATATGAAAGAAGGGACATGAGGGTGGCTTGGCTTCCCTTGCCCCTTCCCACTTTTCTATAGGCCCAGGAGGGATCTGCTGGCCTGTGTCTACACTCATTGCCCTGAGCAGCCCGTAATGGGAACAATGGAGACGGAAGGAGAGCGATCTCGCCCCATGGCTGCCAGCAGGGCAACGCCAACAGCACCCGTGCTGCCCTGCGGCTTGCTTCCGCCCAGAAGCAGGAGCTGTCAGGAGCATCGGATGCCCAGGGGAAGAGGCAGGAAGGAAAGGGCGGAAAAGGTCAGGGTTCTGTGGCAGCAGCAAGGGCTGGTCTGGGTGGAAAAAGCCATAGCCCAGCAGCCCGCCCCACGGAAGGGAGGAGGGCTCGAGAAAGAACAGGAGGTGCTGGTGGGTACAGTCCTAGATCCCGAGGCCTGTTGCCCACACAGGAGGTGCTGTGGTAATAAGATTAGGAGAGGAGGTCCCCCAGGGCCCACAACGGTGCGTGCAGCTCTGGTAAGGGTGATGTTAAACAACACCTATAGCCAGGGCGCCAGCCAAGGTCAAGTTCAGCCACAGTGTGGGAGCCCTATGCTGTTCCCAGCAGCGACCCTTTAGAGGGTGGTCATGGGGGAATCCTGGGGTGGAGGTAGGGATGAAGGGGACCTAGGGTCTCAAGGCAGACTTCTGTTTTTCCGACCAGCATAGAAGTGACTTATTGGGAACAGTGCTATGGCCATACCAGCACAGCCTGGCCGAAGGTCAGTGGGCCTCTGTCAAGCAGCAAGGCCAGTGCTGAGCCAAGTCCAGTGAGACCACATGCCAGACACTCAGTCTTTCCTGCCACTTCCCCAGGACGGCAGAACACACACATTCAAGGGGACCACCCTCACCCAGTAGGGACTTCTGTAAGATGGGAAAGGCTGACAGACTGGCTTGAGAATTGTCAGAGGTTTCCGTGGACCTCCCATGAGGAGGGATCTTTGGGTCTACAGCTTTGGCATCTGGTTTGGGGTTGAGGGTTAGTTGATCGGGATGTTTAAGGTGATTAGAAAATATACCTCAGCTTCAACCTCGGTTGTTCCTTCTAGCAAAGCAGGCTCTGATGGGGCCCCCCAATCCCTGAATGTTCACTAGACCAGGGCTGGGCAGAAGACAGCCTTTGGCTATGAAGTCATTCCTACCTGCCATGAACACACAGAAGCATTGAGAAAAAGGCTCCCCCGGCCAGTTAGTGTTCCTGCCGTATACAGCTGATAGCTTCATGCTGTGGACGCATCCCTATCTTTATCGATGGAGATGTCCCAGGCCCTTACGCCTCTCCAAAGTGCCATCCTGTAGGTGAACGACTGTCCTGAGTGGGTGTCAGGCAGGGCACCTTAGGGAGACTCAAGGTCCCCTGCATTGGGAGCTCAGTGGAGAGCATGACGCTTTATCTTCCTCCAGCCCAGACGAGTGCCCAGGACCCTTGGGTATGAAAAGTCCTTTCTCTTAGATGGAGCTTCTCCTTTCTTGTGAAGCTGGTTCTTTTCTTCCCGCACCAGGGTTGAAATAGAATAAGGCACAGCCACATTAGCACTGAGAAGCCAGAGTCAGCTCCATGGTTGGAGAGAGTCATTTGCAACAGATTCGCCTGCTTTTCTAGGTGTTGATGGAGCTTCCTGACACAGCCCCAAACCAAAGCAGTCCAGGGATAGGGGGCCACTGAGACAGACACAAAGGCCTCCCATGCTCAGACACCACCCTCTTCCATCTTCATTTTCCTCTTCCTTTCCCACTTAGCACATGTGGAAAGGTGACCCTGACAGGTGTGATCATTATGTGAGACTCTGACACTAGCCTCATATTGTTTCTAAGGTTTTCTCTACTCAGCCACATTCCATGCCAAAGTGCTGCTAGGGGCTGCCTTGTGCACAAAACTGCTTGGCTTCACCGTGGACAGCAGCTCCCCTTAGGGAAAGCCTACAACAGGTGGCCATTCGGAGCCCACGAGTCTGTGGAATGGTGTTTTGAGAAAGCATGGCACGGGGATAGCTTATGCCACTTCAACAGTAGCAGAAATGTGGGCTGGCAGAAGAATTGCCAGAAATGGAATCTCCTTGCAAACAATAGTATGAATACCAAATTTACCTTGCCAGGAGGCCTTCCTGCACATCGAACTCCTCGAACACACACGCATTTGAATCCCGAATGAAGGTAGCACTGTTAAATTACCGAGTGCTACAGATGTGCTCACCTGACTGACCACTTGGTCTTTCTAATACTAATGAAATCATGAACTTCTTTCATTGATCTTACCCTGACCAAGAAATCAGGCTTTTTACCTGTTACCCTGCATTTACCCTTCTATTAGGACCAGAAAATGAAAGAGAATTTTCTGGTAAGTCATGATCTCATTATCTTAATCATCTTTGGTTTCCTCCTGCCTCAGAGTAAACATGGATGCCAACCTTGCAGCAATTAAGGACTTCCCCTCTTTAATCGTCTCAGATTTTCTCTCTTCTCTTTCTCTGGAGATTCAAAAGCTCCAAGCTTTGCTTGTATTAAGCACCACAGCTGCATCTGGTGATATGCCGCATGATAAACCTCGGCACTGGAAGTCCCCTCGGCAGATTCTTTAGCCAGACGTCCAACACACCTCACTAATGTTAGTCTTCACCATCTCCTCAAAGAGTGAAGGAAGGGGGAGTGCATGGCACCATCTCCCTCCCTCTGCAGGAGGAACATGCCAGCAGCTCTCTTTAAGGCCTGCAGCCAAGGTGCCCTGTGACCCCCATGGAGGGATGGAGCCCTGTAGCACCCCCCAGGCTCCATGAACCATGAAAACAACTACCCATGGCGGGGGCGGAGAAGGGCTGAAGAAGCTCTTTCTATTTCCGGCATCTCTGCTGCTACTCCCCACTAACTGTCCCCATAATGTGCTGAGGGCATCCGAAGCTTTTTCACAAAGCTGACTCCAAGTGTTCTGGGTTTTGCCCTCCCTTGACTCTGTGGCCAGAAAGAGAAGACCTGTATTCCACCCCTCAGCCACCGTCTCTTCTAACTTCCCATCCCCACCATGGCTCTGCTGCCAAGATGCTAAATCCACCCAAGCCAGATGCTGGCCTGACTGCCTCTGCTCTTAGGGTGCGCTGATTCCAGTGAAATGAGTCCTGGAGCTTACCAGGTGGTCTTTGCAGGGAGATCTGAAATAGGCTGTATGGTGTGCATGAGACGTCTTCATACTCAGTGAAAGCTCACTGCAGAGAAGTGAGGAGTTTCCTGGTAGAGTGGAACTGCATTTACCATAAATTCCTGGTATAGCGGAACTGCATTTACCAAAAAAAAAAGTTTTTAAGTAGAAAGTTCTCAACTTGTCATTACATACTATTTCTAAAGGCTGCTATGGACACTTTGGTTTTGAACAGTATTTCTTCAATGGGTAGAGCTAGGGATGAATTAAGAGATTCTTTCATTTCTCAGCTCAGTTAAAATATTGAACTATGATGAGGCTGTGTGTAAAGGGCCAGCATAGCAGAAGGGAAGCAGATAGCTTCCCACCTTGAGACGTGAAGGTTACAGAACTTTCCCTGCTTTCTTGTTAATCAGGGTCAGTCTTTGAGGCCTTCAAAGGTCCAAGACTGGCTCATGCCAGGAATCCTTGTGAGGAGTGGCATTTCCATGCCCTGGGGAGGACAGTTCCAGCCAGATGTCTAACCCAGCCTGTTGGTCTTTCTAGCAGGCTGGATCCTAGAGCACTGAAACTGTCCAGGGAGCCGGAGAGGACTTCATGATGTGGGAAAGGAAGAGGAAGAAGTGGGCCCTTCACAAGTGGCCAGCCAGGCCATGACGGGTTAACTCCAGGCAGGGGCCCTTAAGGAACTGGTCCAGGTTTGGACAACTTATCTTTAAATGTATCCATTCTCAGACTCTTTTAAAAAATCCAAATAAAATTAACTCAGGGGTTATGACCTTACTTTTGCCATGAAAGTGATCAAAGGAGACACCATATTTATAAGCACTGCGTATGCTAGGAGCTTTTTTTGGTTTTTCCTCCCTGAGCCACCCCATACATCATAGCCAGGTCTACCCCAAATAGAGCAGCTGTCAGTGACTTTTCTGCTGGCCAATGACCACCCAGGTGTTTGGTCAGCTGCCATGTGCTGCAGCTCACCCCAAGTACATAGATGTATTTCAGGGGAGGACAAAGGACAAAGAACAGAAAGAAGTACCTTTAGTTTACGGTAGGCATCTGTTCCTTTACTTGAGTCCTTTTTTCTGTTTTGACTTTCTAGGGCTTGTGCATCCCAGAAAGGTCATACCAAGCCAAAAAGAACAGATTTAGAAATTGCCCAGATCCTTCCAAAGGACCTGGGAAATATAGTCTGGATAAATTCAAGCCGGTTGGTTGAGAAGTATGAATGGGGCAACGGCAGAGCAATAGTATGGCTGCTGAGGCTGGGGGACCCCGATGCCCTTCAATTTTTATAATCTTCCTTCCATTCGTACCCTTCTGCCATGCTGTAAGTAAGAAGGTTATTGTCTTGACCTTCTAAATGCAAAAAGAGACTTTACAATAAGCCATGCTACTATGTAAATACATTCTTGAGGTTTGAATTCTTATTTCTGGAGGTATGAAAGTGCTGAGCAGATGAAGTGGAAAGAGGTGTGGAGATTTATGTTTATTTTTATCTGTTTGGGGTTTTTTGGTTGATTGCCTGAGTTTTTTTGTAACAGATCTGCTCTAGAATAGCAAAGCCAGATAAATTTGTGCTCTGCAGTGTTCTGAATCTGCTTCTCTTTAGGGATTAATTTCTGTCAAGTTAATGCTATGATAGTTTAGTCAAAAATCTGAGGTTACAGTGCCAGCTCTCTTCCTTCCTCTGGTCTCCATCTTCTGTTCTTTCTCCCTTTCTCTCAGTATGTTGACCTCCTACTCTTGTGTGTGTCCCTTATCTCTGTCTCTTCTCTCCCTAAGGACTTAAAATATAACAGAATGAAAATATCCCCCTCCCCTCCAAAAATCAGTGAAAGCCAAGTTTCAGGACATTTTAACCATAAACACCAAGTTTATGTCCTGATAAGATAATTTTTTCAAACTGTAGTAATCGGATAAGTGAAAATTATAATCAAATATAAGCAATTATTCTCCAGCCTTCTGTACTAATCTGTGCCTTCAGCAAGAGTATTGTATGTGTTCGCTTTCCCTCGTTAGGAAAAACGGAACACTAGTACTTGGCTAGTTTATGTGTGCATCAAGTATTTGTAAGTTAGTAATACACATTATAAAGCATTTAGTCTCCACAAGTCAATTCAGAAAAACCTTCTATCCTCCTAAGGACCTAAGAAATTCTTGGCATTACTATAAGCATTTTTTACTGTATTTAATGGAACCTGAATCTAAGCTTTGTTTTAATTTCATATTCTATTCTTCTCATTTCCCAACTGTTTCCTTGTGAGCTAAGAAGAACGTTCAGACTTTCTTCTTTAACCCAGGAAGGAAATTGAGTTTTCCCTATGAAAGCCTTCCTGTATGGTCTTCTCTTTGTGGACAAGAAAGCATAGATGGACCACAAACCAACACTGAGTGACCTCATTCAGACATCTTCTCCATCTCAGCATTGGAAATTTGAATGAATCTTTTCCTTTTTTTGGTTCTGCAAGTATATCAGATAAGAATGGGGTTCTCTCTATATTCTGGAAACAGATACTTGAACTTGTGCCAGTTAGTGCCACACTTCCTCTTTGGTTGGCTCAGAGGACGATTCCAGAACTGAAAAGGAGACTAAATTAGTAATATCTGCTGTGTCTGAATTCGACCTTATTTGATGACTCAGTTTTCTTTCCATTATTCTGATCTCTTATGGTGACAACCTATATTGCACAGGACCACCATTTACAGCAAGTCTATTAAAAATATTTATAAGGGACGAGCAAAACAAAACGTACTCCAAAATTTCAAAGTGCCGTTAATCAATTTTTAAAAAATAAAGGTAATATGAAATGAGGGCTAAACAATGTAATCTAACTGCCAATTAAAGCATACAGTAGTTCTGGTCTTAGTTACATTTGATAGGGAGTTGTATAACATTAAGCAGATCCCAGTGGATTTAGTAAAAACTTAGGTATTGAATTTTAATGGATACCAATGGGGATATATATTTAGCCTGCAGGCTGAACTTTAGTCAGTGTTTTTCTATCCTGGTGTTTTGCGAACAAGCCAAAATTTATACAAAGCCACCCTAAGTGCTGCAATTACAGAGGAACTTCCCCCTTGGTGACATTAGAGAGCAGTCCAAGTCCACTCAAACTGAGTCCAGGATTTGGAACTCACTCAGAATCACAAATGAAGGAGAAACATTTAATATGTCAAGTGTGTCTGACATTTCATAGCTGGGGCAACTGGATACAGAGTAGGAAAGTAATCTATAGAACAAAGACAATTTGAGATGGAAGATACTAGCACGTCCCAGAAGGGGACAGGCTTTGAGGTGTGTGACTTTGGATCCTCCCTTTCACTTAGATGGTGGGTAAACTCTCTAGCACGGTTCTGGATTCAGAAAGTTCTTTCCGTTAAACTCACTTATTGTAGTGGACTTGAAACCTCAGAGGATTCGTAGATTCTCAAATATCTTTTCCAGACCTGAAGGATGGAAAGAAAGGAGGTTCTTGCTTTAAAGCAGCCCAAAGACAATCTAGGACTTCAGCAACTCTTGAATATAGTAGCACCAATAATGGGGAGATAATATTAACCTTCTTATGATGTAAGCACCATGGGAGGGGAGAAAAGATGGTCAATGCTACAGGGGATGAGTCTGACCAGGAATAGATTTCAAACTGCAAGGTGCACTGGTTCTAACCTCAAGGGATAACACTGCAAGCAGGTGGACTACAGGGTGTCCAGGCCACACCCTCTGTCCTTTGGAACCCAAGGCCAGGCCATTCCCTCCTTGATTTGCTCTAGAGGATGATCATGTAAACGAGATCAAGAGGGAAATTGGGTGCTCTTCCTCAGGCTGTAAAAACGCTGCCACCTTCATTATAAGACACATGTGAGTCAAGCCCCATGACACTCCTTATGGGCAGCATCCACTGTGGTATGCCAGCCTGACACTTCTGCAGTAATGGTGACTGAATGGCAGCTACTGCTGGCCCACCCCGAGTTTCGGTGCATCTCGCCTAAAGCCAGAGTTCAGCACTGCATGTTGATCCGGTGGAGATCCTGAAATATAAATGCTCGTTTGGATCCAAAAGGAAAACTATTAAAAAATAAAAGAAAGATGAACAACTTTAATGTTTTGGGGGGGTCAAAGAAAAGAATAAATAAATAAAACCTTGTTGTAAAGAATTGATCAGCCTGGGTCCCCTCACTTAACTTGTGTCTTTGCTTCTACTGAGAAAAAGAGACCATGGGAATGAAGCATGGGCAGAACGCAGGGTAAGTGGGACCAGGCTCTCAGTTCCTGGAGAATGAGGTCAGCTCAGTTCCTCAGTTATGAGGAATTGCAGATATTGCAGTTCCAAGGACATCCTCATCCTGGAAGGTGTTTGTTTGTTTGTTTGTTTTATTTTAAAAATGCCCTTTGCCTAAGAAGAAGGTCAGGGGAGGACTCCACATAAACTGATTCCCTAAAAAAGGTAAACCAATTTTCTTATCAGAAAATTATCTCTCCATGCGAGAATTTAACAAAATAGAGGATCTTCCTATAGACCCTTAGGGCTTCATGATTAGAAAGACAAGCCATAACCAGCCTCCTTTGTGAGAGAGGGAGAGGACTACAGGACACCAGCTTAGTTGCCAAGTTTAGGAAGGAATTGACTCCTCAGGACTCACAGGGCACACTGTCCCATTCTGTCTTTGGCCTGTCTGGCTCCTCACTCAACTGCATTAGCTTCCTGAAGGAAGGGAAAGGAGCAAGCCCTGGGGCATGGACCCCCTGGATTCTCCATTCTGAGAACTATGCGTTTCATTCTTCCAGGGGAAACATTTCCTTCTAATCCTATCATGGGGTTTCATGTTTTAATCTGAATAATTCTTTTTTCAGTTACACAGAAAGCAGCATTCCAAGATGAGTTTCTGTAGTAGAGTCAAAAATACCTTCTCAAGTCCTAAGATAATATGATTTTATTAGGTAAGATTTTTCTCTTGGCCAAAACCTTTAAAAATGTGTGGCCTTCTGTCAAGGCGGTCAGGGTCCTTGGATGCTGGATTGGAAATCTCTATGTTTTAGATTGATTTCTTTCCCATGGCTTCTATCACCCCTGGAATTGGAAAGATAAAATTGGACAACCTAGAGTTTCATAATTTTTTATGGGATGACAATTTGGTGTCTTGGGCAAAGAGGTTTGTAAGGAATACATAATTGGTGATTTTTCTTTTTCCTGGTTTCTTTCTAATCTAAAACTTGAGCCAACATCCTTTCACAGGTTAGTGACACTAGGGAATACATATGCAAATTAGAAACGATTCTGTTCCTCTCAGGGTTCTATAATCTGAATATTCATTGGTTACCTATACACACAAGTCCCTAAACTTTTTTGTTTGCCTTCACTTAAAATGCCACATTCTTTTGCTAGATAGCTGGGAAATTTTCCCAAACTAAAGACCAAGATTTTCGTTTCTCAAACATTTTAAGTGTAAAATATTGGGATCAGTCACAGCTGCATATGGCTGTAGAACACCTTAAACATAAGGAGCAGCAAAGAAGAGTAGAGGCTGTGAGTGCAGGTGCCCCCATCAGACCTGTTGAGTGCGAACCCAGTCATCACTATGCATTTGCTGTGAGCTTGAGGACAATAAGAACCACCTCAAAGGGCTGTTGTGTTGAATGAACAAGCTATTGCATTTGAAGAAAAAATCCAGTGCCTGTCCCACAACAGGTGTTCAACGCATGTCAGATGTCACCACTGCCACCATGATTACCATCACATAAAAGAATGTCCCCAAACCCACCATACCTGGGCCACATTCTAACCAGAAGAAGGTGCTGGTCCCCTTCCGATGATGAAACACAGGACAGTATGATCCTCAGATGGGTTTCTAAGAAGGAGGAAAATAACTTTAAAAAGCAAGCAAATCATAATTATATAACTATGTTATCATAATGCCTCCATTCTTGTCTCAGAAATGAGCCCTAATTTGCTTATTCTTTACTTCTAATTTCCATATTCATTTAATAACTAAATGGGGGAAACATTAGTGGGAGATAATAACTGTAAAAATGGCAATAAAGTTAATGGCAGCATTAAAAATACCGTACACACATAAACAGCAATATTTAAGGCAATTAGAAATATCAAGTAACTCACAAGTTTACAGCACATGTAAATGAACCACAAACTCAGGCTCAATGGCCTGATTTTTATTCTATTTTTTAAAAAAGAAAAATAATCCTTTTTAAAGACTATTCATAGGTGGCCTGTGAAGAATGATTAGTTCCTAAGGTACCAGCTCTGGACATAAGTAAATTGTACAACCCCAGACAGGAGACTGCAGGGGAACATCCAAGATGACACAAGATAAAACACCATGAGGCTGAAACCAGCCACTCCGAGTCCAGCCAGGAAGGTCAGCTGTCTTAGGACATTTCTTCCTTCCCTCTGTCCTCTGCTTCTGCATATGAAACCATTTATGTGCATGAAAAAATAAAGAAATTATTCTATAACCTGTAGGAACCAGAGGACCCAGATGTTCAAATAGGAAGGAGCCTAGTTGACCTTGCATAAATGTAGCTAATGAATATATTGACATGCCACACTAAGTAGACCTGGGTACAGATAGCATTTATGCATTTCATAGTAAGCCCGGTCATATTCCTTAGCCTTTAGCTCCTTATTTTCTCCACTGTATAATTAGGATAACAAGACCAACTTTGCATGGCTGTATCTAGGATTACACAGAATACCTAGCATGGTACCAATCATATAGCAGGCATTCAGTTACTTATCTACTATTATTATGAGTCCTTTGCTCATTCATTAAATAGCATTTATTAATCACTATTACGGTGTCAAGCACTAAGATTGCAATAATGATCAAGCCAGATGAAGCTGTATCCTCTTATTATCTGTGATCTAATGGAAGCTACAGATAAGAAAATAAACCGCAACACCAATGCATGCTCCTTATTAAGGTGGGGAACTTCCAGGACACAAGGGAAGCCCCTGGGAGAACAGTATTAGAGAAGAGGCCTAAAAGATGATGGGGGTTGGCTGGAAAAAAAGAATGGGAAAGCACAGCAAGAAGGGTGTGGGAGGAAGACACTTGCTCCAGTTCCAGGGAAGAGCTCCAAGAGTTCGGGTTACATGATGAGGTTGGTGAGTGAAGGGAAGGTTTATAAACCACCTTCAGAGTTCAGCCTCCACAGCATCACGTAATGGCAAATGGCAATGTCAAGGATTAAATCATGACAATACCAGACACAGAAATCTTACGGGTAAACTAAATCCAGTTTGTTGGGGCTGGAGCGGTGGCTCAGAGGTTTCGGTGCTTGCCTGGCAAGCACGAGGACCCGGGTTCAAACCCCAGCACCACGTACACAACTGAGTGTTGGAGCAACTTAGGCCATGTGAAAAACTCAATAAAGTTGTTTCTCTCTTTCTCTGTCTCTCTCACTGTCCCTCCCTCTTAAAAAAAAAATAAATCCAGTTTGTTTACCCAAAGGATAAAGAAGAAAGTCAGGAGGGCAAGGGAAATAACATTCTTCTCTAAGACACAGATACAAGTTTCTGGCTACTCACGAGAGGGCACACAGCCAACCAAGACAATGTGAGTGACCCTCTGGGGACCTATCTCCTCCAGGAGACAGTGCACGAACACACAATGAAGCAGTTCTTGGTGTAGGTTAACTTGGAGACGTGCCATGCAATGTCTCTGCTGTTTCACTTTATCATTCTTGAAGTTACACCAAGCCTACAGTGGGGACAGGGCTTGTGCAGGGCCACACTCTCAGGCTGGAGCACAGTGCTAATTACCACCTTGGCCTCAACCCCTCCTCAGCCAAGTCAGCCTGTGAGTTCAGTGCGGCAGAACCCCACAGGCTGTTCCCAGGGGCCTCTGGGAGCCAAGAAAATGAACCCTTTGACCCTGCACTGTTAACCCCCGGGCTTTATCCTGAGGACAAGCAGTGGCCGCTGAAGTGATTTGAAGCAGAGGGATGATAGGTTAAAACAAAGCATAGGCATTCTGGCCAAAAGAAAAGAAAGGGATTCAAAAAGAGAGAAACCTGGAGAGTGGGAAAGAGGTGTTTGGTGATGTGACAACAGGGATAGAAGGATGTGGACAGAATTAAGAGAGGCATTTAGGGAAAGAATGGGCAGGATTCGATGGTCGGAGTGTCACACCAATGTATGGATTAGTGATTTCCAGCAAATGAGTTCCCTGAGACAGTATATTAGTTTCCTATTGCTGCTGTAACAAAACCCAAACCAGTGGCTTAAAACAACACAAAGGTATTGCTCATGGTTCGGGAGGTCAGAAGACCAAAATCAACCTCAGCGGGCTGAAGCCACGATTCTGGAGTCTCCAAGGGAGAATTTGTTTCCTGCCTTTTTCAGCTTCTAGAGGCTGCCTGCCCTTGACTTGTGACCGCTTCCTATTCCTTCACAGTGCATGGTTCCAGTGCCAGCTTCTCCCTTCACCCCTCATATGCAGCATGTCGTGGCTGCATCTGTGGTCCACTCATCATCTCCTCTTCCAATCTTCAACCACATTCACAGTCTAGTTTGCTATGTGAAACGATATTTATAGGTTCTGGGGATTAGGATGAATAGCTTCGTGCTCTCCACAAATGGTCTTTGGTTAATTTTTGGAGCAAAGGAAGCTCCATGTGTTTGTAGCCACCAGAAGGCAGGGTCTTGACCAGAACCTGTGAAGTTACTAAGCATGCAAGTCTTTGTCTTCCTGCCCACTCTCTGCAGCTCAGAGACCTACTGTGTGGTGACATCACATTCTCTACTGTGGCATGCACAACCCTGTCACTCACGTATTCAGCTTTGGAATATTTCTCAGAAAGTGAACCAAAGAAATCAGACCAGAGTCTCATTTTCTGATACAAAAACCCTTTGACAGAGTCATAACCAGTGGTCAAGATAAATTACAGAAACTTAATTAATATCATTAAAGAATCCTTTGCTTCATTAAAGTACAATAGTGGTCTCTTTATGTATTTAAAAATAGGGTTGCATTAAAAAAATCCCCAAACAATTCCAGGAGCACATTTTAAGCAGAATGTGAAATCCATCTCAAATGTTTGTCTCTGGAGAAGTGAGCTTGCTGCTGAGGTAAAGGCATTTAACCACTTCTTCCAGAAGCCCCTCTTTGGGTTTTGGCCTGGACCCTTTATTCCCCTTTTGTGTTTCTGTCCTAGACCTATTGCACCATCTTTATTATTTTTCTAGGTATTTGGGAGATCTTTCCCTTCCCAATCATTTCTACTGTGCCAATTGTGGATATGTAGTACGAATGCTCCCTTGGAAGGTATAAAGGGGGAGGTGAATGAGCTAACAAGGTCCTGGATGACCCTGGGTGGCCCCTTGCTCCCCAACAGGGGTGGCTCATGGTGTGGCTTTCACAGACTGAGCCGGGCTCTGTGGGTCAGAAGCAGCGGCTGCTCAGGCCTTCACATGTCCTTCATGGCAGAGAACTCTACCACTCACATATTTAGTTTCTTTGGAGTATTTCTCATAAATGAGCCAAAGACCCAAAGAAATCAGACCAAAGTCTCATTTTTCTGAAAGATGGTGTTTTTAACCTTGGACAATAACTAGAGTTCTGAATGGCAGCCACTCAGCACAATGGAGAAGCTAATAGAGGTTTTCAGTCACCATAATTGGTCACCAGCATACATTCTGAGAAATGGAGAGCGAAAGGAGATGTAGAGAGGAAGAGGAGGAAAGAGAAAAAGAATAGTAAATGGTGACTTTACCATTACCGAGCATAACAGTCCAGTTGCTGAGCAAGGAAGAAAGACTCTTTCTGAATTAGAAAAATAAGCAGGTCAGTCGCACGCCAACGAGACCTATTTTTGCTTGAATAGGGTCAGTCTTCATTAAATGCCTCTCTGTACGTAGGCAGAGGCTGACCCCCCAGCCCCCCACGTGCTTAGCACACATGCAGCAGAGCTGACTCCTGTGTGCTATGCCACAGGCTGCACAGATGGTGGGAGCAGCTGATGAAAGCCTCCCTGACTGCGGCCCCAAGATGGAAGACCCAAGGCACACGGAGACGTGCAAATGGAAGGCTGAGGGGCAGCAATGGTGTCAGCTCATCCCTGTGCTGGGGACACACAGGCCGCTTGGCCTTTTGCTCAACAGTGCAACTGGCATAGAAAAGTCTCTGGCATCCTTGAGAGGTGGGAGGTCTCTGCAGCAGAATAATCCAGTAGAACTGGGTCCTGGGATCATTGCTAACTCCTTCAGTCTGCCTGGACTGTGCTAGCTTTAAAACGGGAAGTTCTGCACTCTAGGAATCCCCTTAGTCCAGTACCAAGCAAGCAGTGGTCATCTTGAGACTCTTCATAAAGGTAAAATGTGGGGTCGAATCTTTATGTGAAAGATGCTTCAGGTTCTCAACAGCGGGTGAGGAACCAGCAACTGACAAAATTTTCAGGATAAAAGGGGTATTAGTAACTACCAAACCCAACTTCCCTTGGGCTGCTCATTGAAAAATGTAGATTCCCGGTTTTTACTTCTAAATATTTTATTCAGTAAGTTTTGGGTGAGATCCCAAACTGTATAAGCATTGCAGGCAGTTTTATAAGCATTCTGGGTGACCCCTGATTATAAGTGATCCAAGCACCCATTTTTAAATTCTTCTATGGTTCCTCTCATGTCCTTGACTGCAGATTTTAGCTCTGTTACTTCCTTTTTGAGTATGTCTATTTCTTTGATAACAGAGTTTTTTACCTTTGAGTTTTCTCACTTAGTCCCTTCATTATATCTTCTTTTAGCTCATTGTTCCTTTTAGTAATCAAATCATTGATAATATTTTCAAGGTTTTTATCTCAACTCTTATCCATGGCACCCTTTTTAGGGGAGTTTTGGGTTTGAGGTGAACCTTTCTCCTTGTTTCATTCTTCATTTTTGAAGAGCTTCTTCTGGATCTCTGAATTGAGATTTCCTGAGGGGAAGGTAGGCAGTTCTCCAGGTGGTTTTTCCTTGCAAGCCAAAGGGTCAGATCAGTCACCAGCTCCTTGATGATCACCTTCTTCCAGATGCTGTTTCTGCCTGGGTCCTCATATTGCCCTACCTTTTGTTTCCAGGCTCAAGGTTGCAAATCTGAACCTAGCAGAATGCAGGGAATCAGGTAGATGGTGCTGCTCCAGGCGGGGAATCACCCCTGGTTATTCCTGAGCAGGGACTGCTCTGGACGGGGGTCCTACTGGCCTCGTGTCCTGAGAGCCTTCCAGCGGGACTCAAACAGGCCCCAAAAGGCACACAGAGCATCAAGTAGGTGGGGCTGCTCCAGGTAGGGAACCTCCCCTGGGTGGTCCTGAACAGGGCTGCCCTGGTTGTGTCCTGAGTGCCTTTTGCACATCCATTAAAAAAAAAAACAAAAAACAAAACAAAACAAAAAAACAGAACAAGAATTTAAGGGCTGGCGTGGTGGCTCAGTGGTGACAACACTTGCCTGGCATGTGCGAGGACCTGGACTCAAACTTCAGCACCACATACACAACTAAGTGTCAGAAAAACAAAAACCAAATGAATAAATAAATAAAAATGATTCTTTCTTTCTCTCTCACTCTCTCCAAAAATAAGAAAGAAGAAAGAGAGAAAGAAAAAAGAAAGAAAGAAAGAAAGAAAGAGAGAAAGAAAGGAAGAAAGAGAAGTTTCATTATAGCTCCACACTTGATAAGAAGTGTATGTTGCCAGAGGCCACACTATGTGTCAATCACTACATGGTCTAAAATAAAGCCTCAAATACACACCTCCTAGTCCAAGTACATTTCTATTTACACCATTTGGAGTTTACATGGTCCCTTCTTTTTGCAAAAGAATGCTCATGTTATCCTTTTAGAAAATACCATCTATTCTAGGAAATATTTCACAAAATGGAAAACTCAGACTCAGAGGAAGTGGCCATATTTATAGGGCTTGGCACTTCTTTTCTGTCAGTAGCCAACATCAGCTTCAAAGAAAAAGAAAGCCATAATATCTTGTCCTTCCCGTTGAACAGTTCTCAGAGATGTCAGCTACTTTGAGACAGTTTGCTTTTACATACAAGGTTCTGATACTTAATGTTGACTCCACTAGGGAAAGGGATGCTCGTCGTAAAGATACTTGAGATCAGACATACGAAAATTCAGTTGTGCTCCAAAATTTGTATTTTATAGACTTAGACTCAGGGCATTTCATGTCAGCATGCCTCAGGTTTGCTTTATCCACACCATGGAGAACCAGTTTTTACATTTCAGGGCAAAGGAGGAGCTTTTGAAAGTAGTATTCTAAACTCCCTCTGGCTAAAGTAGTAGAACCTTGAGATGAACCCCATTTCGGGCTGCTTTATCTTCTGTGTTATGGTTTGAAAGTGAGGGCCCTCCCCAAAGCTCACATGTGACATTGTGAAGGCTTAGCTGAAATGATTGGGTTGTAGGAGCTGTGATCTAGTCATTGAGTTAGTCCCTCGTAGGGATTAGCTGGCAACTGTAGGCTGGTAGGTTGTGGCTGGAGGAGGTAGGTCATTGCGGGTGAGCCTTTGGGGTACCTATTCTGTATCTGATGTGAAGTTTCTCTCTCTGCTCTGCTTCCTGATATGATGCCTTGATGTAGAGCCTCACCACAAGCCCCAAAGAATGATGCCCCTCCCTGTACACCAAGACCTCTGAAACCGTGAACCCCTAAAATAAACTTTTCCTCCTAAAACTATTCTTTTCAGGTCCGTTTGTCACAGCAATGAAAAGCTGACTGAAGAAGTCTGTCTCTATCGCATTTTTATTTTGCTTTTATACACAAAGGTATATTTTGTAATTTTCATTTTATGTTGTATGCTTGCCCTGTGGAGTGACCTAAGTCTACTTCTTCTTCCAGAAGTCAGTTCTACAAATATTTGAAGACAGCTGACCTGGACAGTCCTTCCTCAGGGTTTTAGAGACAGCCCCCACTTGTTCAGTCAAGCCTTATCTCAGGACCTTACTAACCTTAATCTCTCCCTTAGCCTCCTACAGTATATGGATGACTTACTTCTCTGTAGCCCCTCCCACGACCTGCCTATCAGACACACTGCCGGCCTTTTAAACTTTCTAAATAAAGTAGGCTACTGGGTCTCCCCTCTGAAAGCTCAGGTTGCTCAAACCCAAGTTACCTGTTTAGGACTCACTCTCACTCCTCAGTCCTGAGCTATTCCCATGTAAACGACTCATTCAGGACCTCCCAGTTCCCAGTAAAGGAACATGATCTTCTCTCCTTTCTGGGACTGGCAGGTTATTTCTGACTCTGGATTCCTGACTTTGATCTCCTTACTAAGCCCCTTTACTCTGCTTCCCACAGTGACATTTCTGAACCCCTTGGCCCTTCTCTTCCCATCAATACTCCCTTCCAAAAGTTAAAACAGGCCCTTTTGCAGGCCATTGCTTTGGGCCTCCCTGACCAACAGTGGCCATTCTTTCTCCACGTCACAGCAGCCAGGGATTTGGCCCTGGGACTCGTCTTTGGGGGTCCTCCAGGGGCAGTGGGTTGTCTCTCCCGGCATTCTGGCCCTTTTGTCTGAAGGTACTAGGAGCTGAGGCCCTTTTGGCCTGGGGGCACACAGTTTGGCTCTGTATCTGAATGTCGCTGTCCTCTCTTCTCAAGGCCTGGAGGAGTTGAATGGTTGTCACTCTCTCCTGTCCCTCCCCGCATCCAGACTCCAGCGGGTGCATGCTGTCTTTGTGGACAGTCCACTGGTGTCTTTCCAGTGCTGCGGGCACCTTGGCCCCAGTCACCATCTTACCTGTGTCCTCAGGTGACGGTTGGGGCGACCTTCCCTCTCATTTATGCCTTGACCTTTTGGATACCATGTTCTATCCCTTTTCCCATTTCCTGGCGAGCCCCTTTCCTCTTCCCAGGCTTTTGTACAATTGTTGGCTTTGCTGTTGGACCCTCCCTGTTTTAGCCCTTTGCCTCCTTTTTATAGAGGACTGGCAAAGCCACTAATGATCAGAGGGTCCAGAGCATCCTCCCACTGAGCTCTGTGAGAACTGCTCAATACCAATGCTTACAGGAGTCCTCTGTTGAAGCCCCTCTCAGCAGGAATCAGCTTAAGAGATAACATTGTATGATTATGGGCTTTTGGGGCTTCCTCCATTGAGAAGTTGCTTTTTAGTTCTGTAGCCCATTTATTGATTGGATTATTTGTGATTTTGGACTTTAGTTTTTTTTTAATTCTTTGTATATTGTAGATATTAGCCCTCTGTCCAAAGTGTAGCAGGCAAAGATTTTCTTCCATTCTGTAGGATCTCTCTTGATACTCTTGACTAAATCTTTAGCTGTGCAAAAGCTTTTTAGTTTAATTACATCCCATTCATTTATTCTTGACTTTACTGCTTGCACCATGGGAGTCTTGTTAAGGAAGGTGGTGCAGACCCCTATGTCATGTAGTGTTGATCCTACTTCTTTTTCAAGCAATTGTAGTTGCTGGTTTAATATCCAGATCTTTGAGCCATTTGATTTAATTTTTGTTCAGGCTGAAAGGTAAGGGTCCAATTTCAGTAGTCTACATATGGCTGCAATAAGAAAAATGCAAGTCAAATCTTCACTGAGATTCCACCTCACTCCTGTCAGAGTGGCAAAAAAGAAGAATATGAACAATGACAGATGCTGGAGGGGCTGTGAGAAAAGGGGAATGCTGTCACACTGCTGGTGGGACTGCAAACTGATTCAGCCACTCTGGAAAACAGTGTGGCGAATCCTCAAAAAATTAGGTCTGGAACCACCTTATGATCCAGCTATCCCACTCCTGAGTATTTTCCCAAAAGAGTTAGAATCAACATATTATAGAGATGTGGCTTCATCAATGTTTATAGCAGCTCAATTTACTATAGCTAGACTATGGAACCAACCCAGATGCCCTTCACTTGACGAATGGATAGAAAAACTTTGGTACATATATACAGTGGAATACTACTGGGCAATTAGAGAAGACGATATTATAGCTTTTGAAACCAAATGGATGGAAATGGAAAGAATTACGTTGAGTGAAGTATCCCAATCTCAGAGACTCAAGGGCTGAATGGAAGCTAGAATACAACTAGATATAGTAAGATAGATGGCTAAGCTAATAATAACTTCAATATGTATGATTTTTTACATGAACAGAGGGAATTTGGCCTAGGATGCTGGGAGATGTAAGGAGGGGGGAGGGAATAGGAAGGATGTCAAGGAGACTGGAGGGAGGGAATATGGGGGAATCAACTCAGAGGGAAACCTCTGACTTCCACAAGAAGTCCATTTAACACAGGGGTTTAATTGGGGGAAACAAGGAACCATGGGGAACCCAAGGGGGGTACCATGGAATGGCATCAGCCTTGGCTTGCTATGTGAATATGTATTTGTTCTTGATTGTTTGACAATGATTCACTCCTAATTGTAATTCCATATTCAACAAATAAAAAAAAAAGAGAGAAAGAAAAAGAGAGAGATAACATCACCCCTTCCACCCCTTTCTTATCAAATAGAAAGAGAAAGGCAGGGATGTTCGGTAGAAGCTGACTTAGGCAATGCCATTTTGAAACATTTCCTCTATCTTAAAATGAGTCATCTCACTACTGACCCTAAACCTGGGACTATACTCTACAATCATGCAAAGGAACCCTAAACACTTCCATCATCATAAGAAAGGACTCTTCCCTGACAACTCCCTAGTGCTGATCTAATCCCCTCCTGCCCCACTCTCCCTATATCTACTACCTCAGGCTACAAATGGAAGGCTGGTCCCAGCCTCCTTTGGGCCTCCCCTCCACAGGTTTCTTCCCAATAAGCCTATGTTATTGAGAGTCACTCTCTTTTTCCTTTATTTCCTTCATTCACTTCCTTAAAGTTATCAAGACTTACCTTGGCAATCCTTTCCTAGTCTATTGCAGGCATAGAGTCTCCTTCCCAAACTCTGCATCCCCCTTCCTGTTGTGATTTAGAACATTGCTGTCCTTTGCAAGTGTGTCCTCCTCATCTCCATCCTCTTCCCTCTCACCCAGCATCCAGTATTATAATTGGGTGAGCAAGTTGAAGGGAGGAGACTCACATCTCGCTTGCAGACTTAAGGATTTCCAAGAGTAAGAAGAGTCTGTGAAGAGAACCCCAACCAGGCAGCCAAGGGGGGAAGAATCTGTGCCTGCGACCTTCCAGGTATGGAATGGGGATTGATATTAGTAGAGACAGTAAGTTGAAGTTGAATGGAGAAATAGATATGACTGATGCAATGGACTGAATGTTTGTGTCACTTCACCCCCAAATTCATATGTTGAATCCATAATCTCAGGGTGATAGTACTCAGAAATGAGGTAAACAGGAAGTAATTAGGTCTTGAGGGTGGAGCCCTATGGAATTATTACCCACTGTAGTCAGTATGTGCTACTATAACAAAGTATATAGCCTAGGTGTTAATAAAGAGTAGAATTTTATTTCTTACAGTTGTGGAGACTGAGTAGTCCAAGATCAAAGTGCTGGCACTGGTGTATGGTGAGGGCTGTGCTCTGCTTCCAAGATGGAGCCTTGTTGCTGCCTTGTTGTCTCATGGCAGAAGGCACAAGGGCAAGATTACTCTCCCTTCACCCCCTAAATCCTTTTTTAAAGGGAGTCAATCTCATTCATGAGTGTGTAGTCCTCATGACAATCACCTCCCAAAGACCATACTTTTTCAAACTATTGCATTAAGTATCACATTTCAACAAGGGTTTGGGAAGGACACCTTCAAATTATAGCAAGACCCTCACATGGAGAAGCCATCCATGGAGAGCTAGCTCTTTTCACACCATGCAAAACCATAGATAGCCATCTACAAACTAGGAAGTAAGCCCTTGCCAGACACTGGATCTGCCATTGCCTTGGCCTTGGACTTCTCATCTCTAGAACTAGGAGAAATAAATATTTATTATTTAAGCCACCCAGTCTATGAAAGCTTGAATTGACTGTGATAACCAAATTCATGAGCCATATGTCCTATAGGATGGATTACAGATAATTTGAACATATAATATTTTCAATAAAACATTGTTTATTCATAAATTATACTTTGCTTTACCTTATTCTACAACTTTAGTGGAATTCAATTAATATATCACACAGTGAACTTATAATTGAATAGTTTTTATTATATTTGCAGAGTTGTACAATTATCACAACTAAAGACATAATCAAATTATAAAATTACTCTAATTCATTTCCTATGATTGCTGCTCATTTAAATGGCATTTATTTATGCAATGATTTAAGACCATCTACAGGAATACTAGAAATTAAGAGAACTTAATATGAAAAAATGAAGAAAATAGAGCTCAATTCACTTAAGAGACTAAATAACTGTGCTGTTCAGAATTATTACACTATAGTTTTTTATAAAGGCTAAGAGTAAGGACTCTAGGGTCAAAGTGGCTGGGCTAAAAATGTGCCTCCATTACTTACCAACCCTTAGAAAGTCAGTTCCATCTGTAAAATGAAGACAATAATTATTCTTATTTCCCATGTTCCTTGTGAGGACTAAATAGATTACTATGTAAAATACTTAGAACAGAACCTGGCCATCAGTGTTTGATAGGCTTATTAATGTATATATAATTTAATTGTATATATTCTAACCTTCTTCCAGGGCAGCATTCATGATTATGTGTGTTGTGAGATTTTTGCATTTCTGCATCTGATCTACTAGCAGTTCAGTATACATTGGAAGTCTGGTTATAATTAAACACCTGTGAAATTATTCATTATTGGTATTTACCATAGGAGAAAAATGAGAGATAGTACAGTCTTTTTTTGTTGTTGTTAAGAGAGAAAAAAAGTCAATTTTCATTTATTTTTTCATCTGTGTTTTGTTTTTCCAGCACTTAACTGTGTATGTGGTGCTGGGGTTTAAACAAGGGTCCTTGCACATGGCATGCAAGCGCTTTTCCACAGAGACACTGCTCCAACCCCAATATAGTCTTTTTAAAGGAATAAAAAAAAAATCCCAAAGAAAGAAATTATTCACCCAAGAATGGAAGTTATTGACTGCAAACAAGGTCTTCTGACTCATTGTAGTTTGTCATTACCCAATATGAGACCTACTACATAGTAGGCATTGAAAATGTTTAATCGATGAAATCAGCGACTCACTTAGAATGTGCTATGGTGATGTATGAGAGCTCCTGGCCTTCAGTTTCTTTATGTTATTATGCTGTACTTCACTTTAGGACTTACACATGCACTTTTATCTGTCTCAAGAATCTTTCCTGATTGCCTTTCAGTTCTTCTTCTGGAAGAACTGAAGCATGAAACGGTGGAACAGCTCTTCTGTACACTTCCACAGCTCCATGTACTTTCCCTAGTATAGTAACATTTTCTAATCACACCAGATTCTAATCTTTCCAGTAGAATGTAAGTTACAAGAGGGAATAAACTGTGTTAATATTTTAACATTTTTTAAAAACTTCTATCACAATAAGGACCCAGTGTACAGCAGGAATATTTTCAGAGGAACATAAGAAACTAAGGAAGAAACTAACCATTATTTCTCAATAATCTTCTTGGCCTCATGGCTAGTTAGAAGACCACATGACTACCAAAAGAGCATTTCCAAGCCAACCTACAGCCAGTGGCCACTAAGTTGTCACCAATGAAATGGAAGCACAATTATATGCACAGCTTCCTAAATAGAAACATTTGCAATCTATCGGATCTGTGTCCCTCTTTCTGTGGCATGGAAGCAAAGTGCTGGTGAGCGAGATAGGTGCATGTGGAGGCAGAAAACCCCGCACAGGTGGTGAAGCAACAGGCAGGAGGAACCTGTGTCCCCAGAGGATCTTAAACAGTAGAATTGTTGGCCCTATCTGCTTTAACTTTGGACTCGGAAATGAAGAATATGTGAACCTATACCTTGTTTGAATCCTTCTGTTTTGAGAGCTCTGTTATAACTGTTCAGAGTATGCTAGTTCTTTCTTTAACCTAATTAAAAAACAGAGCAGTAGGGTTATAAACAGACACTGGGTGGCTCTGACCATTCAGAGCCATTGACAGTCTAGGTGCTAGCATTACTTAAGCTCTATTGCTTGCAAAAATCAAACAACAAACAAACAAACACAACAGAACAAAAACACTATGTTCTCTCAGGTTAGCCTTTGCGCCAGAGGTGATTTCTTAAGGCTACACCGGATGTAAGTATAACCACAATTGTGACCATTTGTCCAGGTGGCACTGAGACTAGAAGAGGTTCATAGTACTGCAAAATCCTGGTGACCTGACAGAAAGACTAGCAACTGCTCAGAAGTGAGCGTCCCTCAGGGCAACCCCAGTGCCCCTGCCTACCCTGTCATTAGCATAGCTCAGCTGCTTTCCCCATACCTAATTCACTGTTTTTTTCAACTTTTTTTCTTCTCTTTCTGTTGAACTGACTCTCTCATATCTTAAAGTTCAAAGGTTCAAAGGAAAAAAGTCTGATTAACCCAATTTAATCAACATCTGCTATTCAAGTTAATCAACAACTGGCCAAGGCACACATGGGTCGCTTCTATGTGAGACGTCCTTCATGTGTCAATTAGCTATGCTAACTCAGGATCAGGAGTCCTGCAGTGCAGAATATGGGCATATCCATGTAAGAATCTACCTGATCCTGTACCCTCAGTAGGAGTATATTAGTGTCCTGTTGCTGCTATGGCAAATTACCACAAATTTAGTGGCTTAAAGTAACACGATGTTATCTTACACTTCCGTAGATCAGACATTGTACATTGACCTCAGTGGTTGAAGGTCACCATGTGAGTAGGGTGTATTCCCTTGGGAAGCTTTGGGGGAGAATGTATGTCCTTGCCTTTTCCAGCTCCTAGAGACCCCTCCCCCACTGCCTTGACCCCTGTTTCTTTCTTCAAAGCCAGCAGCATCAAGTCAAGTCCATCTCGCACTGTCATCTCTACGGTTCTCTCCTTTGTTCCCCTCTTCCATTTTAAGGACCTTTGTGATTGTTAGGTGGATTCCAGGTGGCTAGGAGCAGGGCATCAGGCAGCCCGTGCATGAAAGAACAACCAATCAGATGCTGGCAGACAAGCCCCAATGGCATCTCGCAATCGCAGATGATTGATGGAATCACCAGCCAATCTCTGAAGGACAAGGTCCCCAAAATTCCTCTGCCCACCCCAGACTATAAAGTCACTGCCCAAGCCTGGGCTGCACCACTTCCCCTGCTTGCCCTCACTATGGCGGTGCAGGTGAATCTGGCCCGAGGGCTGCTAATCTCAACAACAAGCATCTGTGCCTGAACATTTGGTGCCCAACACCCGTGGTTTTCTGATTTTTTTTTACATTTGGTGCTAAAACCGGGGAGGGTTTTTGGCCTTCCCCCCACTTCCGGGTGTGTGTGTGTGTGTGTGTGTGTGGTCCACCCTCTCCCACAGACAACCAGAAAGCTCCTGCACTGCCTTGTTTCCCTTCATTCAGGCAACAGAAGTGGGGTAAATTCCCGTGCATTTCCCTTGGCGTTCTGGTTACACTCTCCATTAGGGGGGGTCTGTCCAAAGTCGCGCAAGCACAGACTCTCACCCCTTTCTTTATCTGTTCCTGTCCACCCCAAGTAATACTGAAAGACCATAGGAAACAGTAATTGCTTTGTAGGGCTCTGTCCGTAAGTCACCTGCAACACAGACCCCCCACCACCACCTGTTCCATTCCATGCTCCTGTCCTGGCCTCAGCCCACCCAACTCTCTCAAGACTTACACCGTAAGCAGCTGATTTTTTACCTGACACTTTGGGACTTTTGACTTTTGAATCCTCACTGATTTGGGCCATTACTGTCACTGGACAGAGAAATGGTCAGAAATGACATATGTTCAGGTTTTTTGGGATTTGTTCCCCCCATCTTCCTCCTCTCCCTCCTATCCTCCCTCTGCTTACCCAGACCAGTACTCTTCTTCCTCTCTTTTCACAACTTATCAAATGAGCACACTCCTTTACCCCACACACTTTCTTTCCAAAAGGCAATTTTCCAATCCCCTAACCCCCTGCCCTTCCTGCTTGCTGGTTCCTGCTGCCACTGCTGCTGCTGAGTCTGGTGCTGCCCGGAGCACTGTCCTGGCTCAGAGCTGCCTGTGTGTGGACTGCCACACATTCGAGTTTATGCAGCGCACCCTGCAGGATCTGTGCAAGACAGCGTACAGCTTGGAAATGTGGACAGAAAAAAAGTCACTTTTAAATCCAAACCACTGTAGCACATCGCCATACCCTGAGGTTCCATCCTCTAAGTTTCAGAAAGGAGGAGGGAAAACAAAAAGGATCTGGGAGGTGCAAGCTGCTCCAGGTTCCAAGCCTTTTGAGATGCTTAAAAGGGATGCATTCTTTTGCAAAGGTCTGTACTTCCCTCCCTCCACCAGCCCAGGAGCTGTTCTCAGCTCCACCCACCCTCTTATGGCTCCTCCTCCTCCTCCAAACCCTCCCAAGTCATTCCCTTTATATCTAAAGCTGTTGCTTATTAGTGTTTTGCAGAAGTACCACTTCTACCAGAAAAACCTGAATTAATACATGCCATCACCTACAGGACAGATAAGATCTAATGCTGACTTCTAATGTTATTAAATAAAAGGGGTAACTGTAAAGCTGTAACATAGTATTCCCACTTTAAGACTGGTGAAACTGGTCTGCTGGATGTTTAATACCAAAGCAGATTACCAAAGTTAAGATAATTAAAGGGTTAAAGAAAATAGTCAATATTTTGGCCCTTGCCCTATTTAGTCAGCAAAACTCAGGGGACAATGGAACTTCTCTACAGGCTTGACAACTCTGAGTAATATGACCTCCTGATCAGGGGGACCAGGTGACCCTAGAAAACAGAAAGCCAACCAGTGGACACTCTGCAAAGAAGTTGATCATTCATGGGCAGTGTCCCAGATATTTCCAAGTGAAGCCACATGTGGTCAGCAAGACCCTGATCGATCCTGGCAGATGGCACAACTGGTAAAAGAGCCAAGAGGCTTTTCACAAATTCCTCAAGAATGACACTGGCAAATCTCAGCTGACTTGTAGCAATAGATAGGAACAAGATCAATTTTGATCAAGTTAGTCTTAAACACCTGTTCAGTCCTACGTGGACATTTAGCAACAAAGGCAATTGCTCTTTTTAAAACATTACTTGAGGTGCATGCTTAAAAGCTAAATGCCACATTTAGAGGGGGTTCCCCTAATCTAGTTTGCTCAGAATCCCCTCCCTAGAACAGCAACTCCAAGAGGCAGTGGAGGCTTCTGCTGCCTCCCTGGCCTCCCTACAAAGACATAACATCTATTGCCCAAGTTTTCTTGCAGAACCACCAAGCGCTAGATCTCCTGATGGTGGACAAAGGAGGAACATGTCTACTCCTAAAAGAGGAATGCTGCTACTACATCAAAGAAACTGGGATGACCAAGTAAAACGTTGGAACTCCCAGACATCTGAATGAAAAGCTTAAACAGCAACAGTCAAATGACCCTTGGCCGGGAAGGCTGAACTCCACTCTTGTCACCTGGTTGACCCCCATCCTAACTCCCATATTAGTGTAAGGCTCCTTCTAATGACTGCTCCCTGTCTCCTCAGGTTTGCCTGAAACTGCATGAGCAAGGCTGCTGCAGTAACATACAACCAAATGCTTTTGGACCCTTACAGCTACTTCCCTACCCAATAAACCAACAACCAAACTTTCCCCTCCCCTCATCGCCCCCTAAATAGCAGGAAGTACCCAGATGGAAATCTATGCCCTATATCACCAAAAAGGTCTGGATGTTAGGTCGATTCCAGGTGGCTGGGGCAGGACATCAGGCAGCCCACATGCAAAAGAACAACCAACTGGATGCTGGCAGACAAGCCCCAATGCTGTCTCGCAATTGTCTGATGATTGATGGAGTCAGCAGCCAATCTCTGAAGGACAAGTCCCCCCAAATTCCTCTGCCTACCTCAGACTATAAAGTCATTGCCCAGCGGGGATGTCACTTCCCCTGCTTGCTCTCACTATGGTGGTGCAGGTGAATCTGGCCCAAGAGCCTCCAATCCCAATAAAAAACATCTGCACCTGAATATTTGGTGCTGAAACAACTGTTGTTGTTGTTGTTGTTTTCTGATTTTTTACAGTGATTACATGGAGTCCATTCAAATAACTCAGGGTAACTTCCATATTTTAAGGTTAGCTAATTAGCAAGCTTAATTCCTTCTCCTTCCTCAACTCCTTTTTGCCATATAACCTTGTATTTTCGTATGTACAGATTTGAGGGATTAGAATGCAAACATCCTTAGATGGCCATTACTCTGTCTACCATAAGGAGAGTAGATGAAAATGTACTGGCCTCTCATGATGATTTTCTCATGTTTTCTTACAAAGTAAATATTTCATGCTAATTTTTTCTTCATAGCACTGAGCTAAGGGTTGAAGTTCATTTCCCCCTATATGGATATAAAGTTGACCAACACCATTAAAACAAAAACAAAAGACTATCCATTCTTTTTTTTTTAATTATATTGGATCTTTGTTAAAAGTCAATTGACTACATACCTGTGTTACTCTGGAATTTTAAAAATGTTTCTTTGTTCTATAGGTTCATAGTCACTCCAATATCACATTGTCTTGATAGCTTTATAAGAAATCTTGAAATCAAGTAGTGTTGATTCTCTAACATTTTTTCAATATCTCTTTGACTATTCTAAGTCCTTCGTATTTCCATAAACATTTTAGAATTATCTTGCCAATTTCCTCAATAGTAGCCTTCTAAGATTATGATTGGGATTGCACTGAATCCTTTTATGTATTTCTGAATTAATTTTATGAATTGCTGGATGCAGTTTAATATTTTAACAAGGATTTTAACTTTTATGTTTATCTGAAATATTAGTCTGCAGTTCTTTTCATACAGTATATTTGGGGTGAATCTTCATAAAATTAATTGAAAAGTATCCCCTTCTCCAATATTTTCTGAAAGATACCATGCGATCTTCATATTATTATCTCCTTAACATATCCACATTTCTATACTTAAAGTGTGTTTCAAGTAAAGAGCCTGTAACTTGGTCTTGGTTTTTGTTTGTTTGTTTGTTTGGGGATTTTTTTTCTCCTTTCAAATGTGGAAATCTCTGTTTCTGTTAGGGTATTTGCACCATACACATCAGTATGATGACAGGCATTGTTGGATCTAAATCTGCCATATTCTTTTTTGTTTCATTAATTTTTTTTACCTCTTTTCTCAGTTAAGTAAGTAGATTTCATGCTTCTGTTTAATTTCCATTCTTGGCTTATTACCTATACCTTTTTGTTTTATTTTGTAGCGGGTGCTTTAAGGTATACCAAAGGCATATTGAGCCATCTACTGTCCATCTTCTAATCATACTGTACTCTTTCATATTTTTAAAATCCATGCAATAGTATAAATGTATTTCTTGTTCCCCTTCTTGTGCTAGCTTTTTCACATAGCTTAATTCTATATGTACTTAATCCCACAAAATATAAATATTTTAATAGGTCAATTATCTTTCAAAAGATGTTGAGATTGAATAAGCAAAGTTTTTCATATTTACCCAGATGATTCTTCTGGCTATAGTTGTGTTTCCACCTACTCTCTTTTTCCTCCCTATAGTACTAGTCTGCCACTAGATCCTTTCAGCTTTGATTTATCTGAAAAGACTTAAATGTCCCCTTCATTTTAAAAAGATATTTATACTGAGTACAGAATTCTAGGTTTTAAGGTCTTCTTCTTTTATAACTTTTATTATTTTTTTAATTTTTTGCCATTTGGAATGTCTCATTCTGGATGTATTGTATCTTATTTTCTTTTGGCCTATAAGCTTTTAGCTTTATCATTGGTTTTCAGAAATTTTGTGTATGATTTTCCTTGATGTGGTGTTTACACGTGTGTGTGTGTGTGGTGTGTGTGTGTGTGTTTATACCACTTGGAAAGTACTGGTTTTAAAAAAAGAAAAAACACCTGTGAATTTATATATTTCATCAAATTTAGAAAATATTCATCTACCATTTCTTCAAGTATATTTTCTATCCTTCCTCCTCTCCTATCCTTATTCCATTTTTGCATTTGTTAAACTGCTTAATATTATCCACCAGTCACTGAGATCTGTTCTTAGAATTTTTAGTCTTTTTCCCCTTTGTACTTCATTTTATGAATAGATTCTTTTGCTATGTCTTCAGGATCTCAGATCTTTTCTTCTGTATGTATTTACTCTTCTATTAATCCCATCTAGTAAGGCTTATATTTCAGATATATTTTTCATTTCTGGAAGCTCTATTTGATTATTTTCTCTGTCTCATTAATCCCCTCATTACGTCCGTATTTTCATTGAAATATTTGAACATAGCTATACTACCTATTTTAACATTCTTGTTTACTAAGTCTCTTTGTCCTTTCTGTATCTGTTCATATTGACAGTGTTGCTCTAATTGTCATATTTTCCTGTTTCTAAGAATGTCTAGCAATTTTTATTGGATGAAAGGGTTTGTGGATAATATGCCATTAGAATTTCTGCATTGTGTTATCTGTCTTTCTTTCAAGTGTGCTGGGCAGGCAGTTAAGTAGGTCAGTTTGAGTCCCTCAGAGGCCTCTCTTTAAGCTTCAGTAGTGCAGGTCTAGCTTTGCCCTTTCCCTGACACAGTATTGCCCTCCTTCTAGGTAGTGGTGGCTGCGCTGAATGCCAGGGGAGGTCACTAGTGGCTCTCCAGTCTGCTGATCATCTTTTGAGTGCCTCCTTGGTGTCTGAACATTTTATACACCTGAGTGAGCACTAGGGATTATCCTGATTACAATTCCTTAGGTGTTCTCTGGCTTGCTTTGTCAAGTTTTCTTCTACGAATGTGTAGCCTAATACTCAATAAAGGCTTTTAAATATCCTTTTCTTAGGTTTTTGGAGTTCTTTTTCCATTCAGACCATAATTTTCTGAAATTGCACACTCAATGCCCAACAGCCTTGACTGCTTGAATTCTAGTTTTCTAACTTCTATTCCTTGAATACGCTGAGGCCCTTGCCCCTGCATGGGGGCCAAAAGTTGGCTCTTGGTAGGAACCCAGGGTGGCTATAGGGCTTGTCTTGCTCGCATCTCTCTGTTTCACTATTTTGGGATCACACTCCTGTGCTACCTATTGTCCAATGTCTGAAAATAATGTTTTTTAAAATACTTTGTCCAATTTTTTAGTTATTTGTGATGCCAAATTTGCTCTTTTCCTTGCTTACTTCATTATGACTATAAGCACATATCTGGCCAGAGGTCATTTAGCCCATTTCCATATATAAAATAAATACTCATCTAGATTCACTCACTTAAATAGAAAGTTCATATGCAATACAAACGACAAAAGAAAAGGCAAAGATATACAGGTGGGTGAAAGAGGGAACCAGCAGAATAAGAGTTTCTAACCTTATATTTTTAACATAAATCTGAGGTTTTTATCTCTACTATCATTTTGAAAACATAAAAATATATTTAGATATGTTAGCTAGCAAGTATTACCTTTCTTTGACCTCTAGATAAATAGTCTAATTAGACTAAACTAGTAAAAAGAAGGGCCTCATGTCTTGAGGGAGGTTTTGATATGCGCCTATAGCTCCATAGATTTAAAATCAGTTATAAGCCACAAACCCACCCCATTCCCCAAAGTCCTTCCATTCTAGAGATTGATTGGCCTTCCCTGTGATCAGGACAACAAAGATCCATTGATGCAACCCTCAGTGTGCATAGAGGAGTAAATAGGGAAGATAAAGACAGAGACCAAAAGCCAGTCCCAGTCTTGGTAAAATTTATAAAGTAACTAAATAGAAAAGCCAATATGGCCCAAATAAAGCTGAAAGTAACCTCTGCTGAAAACTTTCCTTTAAAAGCCATCATTTGTTATCATTAAGCTTGAGCTGAAAGCTTTTGGGGAAAACAGGTTCTATTTGTATGAGTCTGAATTCTCCTTGGCATTCATAGGAATGGTTAAGTCCCATCACTGTTAATGGTTAACACTATCATTCCAAGCATATAACAAGTATGCACAGATATAAGAAATTAAACTCTCTTTTGAATTCAACACCAGAGACCCCTTGGGTCTCTTGCCTTGCTTTGATCAAACTTTAAGGGCAGCAATGGTTGGTTACTTCTGAGAAGGAAAAGATTGTAGAAAGAAGTGTCCTGGCTCCTCAAGATTGTTTAAGCTCAAGGAAGTAAGTAAAGAATGCATAGACTGTAAAGTATATATCTATAAATTTAAAAAACATAAATGCACATGTATATTTAAAATTGCATTCTCATTGGCAATCCTGAAGATGTGATCTTTATAGATTATAGGAACTGTGCTAAGTGCTACAGGGACATACATGGCAAATAAAGAAGAGACTGAATAAAATAAGCTTACAAATTTGATAATATAATATTATGACATTCCTAATGCAATTCTAAGATCCAGTAAAGAATAATAAAGTACAAAGTGCTAAAGAGAGGCACATTTATACAGCATAAGAGAGTAAGAATGTTAGCTAGTGCCTGGCACATAGTAGGTCTCCAATATTATTTAGTGAATGGATGAATGGTGAATATGTTTCTCTGATTATACTCCTTAAAATAATATCATCATTGAATGAGCTATTACTGACCAGAGGACAAAGACAGGGGAGTCCAAAAACACTTATGAAATCATCTTATCTTTCACGTATGCTTCATACCTGTGTGGTCCAGATATATCAGAAAGACATGATTCTAAATAAGTTTCCCAGAACTCTTTCTGGGAGTTATTGTATAATGAAATGCTATGTCAATGTCCTTAGGTATCAGTACTAGACTAATTTTGGTTCTGAACTTACAATACACACCAGGAAGCATTGTTCCTAGTAAGTTAAAGTATTATACAAAAGCAGATGAAAAAGAGAACTTAAAAAAAAAAGTCAGATGCTGTGACACCATAGAAGAAGAGGTAAACTCTTCTAGGGCAGCTCAGACAACTTCTAAAATCATATTTCTCTCCCTTGTGCCCAATGTAAATTATTTCTACTCTCAAAAATGAGGTTATAAGGATTTGGTTTCCATCAAGATTGAATTACGGGTCTCATTTTTTAAAAAACAGAAAAAGGGACAGAGAGAGAGAGAATCTTTTTTTTTTTTTTTTAGGTTTTCATTGCTCAGACACTCAGTTGTGTATGTGGTGCTGGAGTTTGAACCAGGGTCCTCATGCATGCCAGGCAAGTGTCATAACTGCTGAGCCACCACTCCAGCCCAATAGGCCCCATTTTTATCCTCTCACTACTCACAATAGCAAAAATATGGAATCAGGATAGGTGCTCATCAACCAATGAAGAATTAAAGAAGATATAATGTGCATGTGCACATGTAATATTTAGCTATAAAGAATGGAATTTTGTCATTTGCAGCAAAATGGATGGAAGTAGAGAACACTACGTTGAGTGAAATGAGACAAATGCAAAGAATTACTGCATGTTTTCTCTCATATGTGGAAGTTAAAAAAATCAACTTGAAAGTATAATCACTAGATTGGGGTGCCCTGGTGGGGGCAGCGGAAAGGGCAACAAATGTGATCAACACACCCTGTATACACGTGCAGAAATACAACACTGTATCCCATTAATCTGTGTGCTTAATGTGTTAATAAAAAATTTTAAAAAATAATGATAAAAAGTTTAATGCTCATCCCTCCAAGGGTGGTCTTTGACAAAAATGTCTGAATAATAATGGTTGAGAACTTCCCATAATTGATAAAAAAAAATATAAATTCTGATCCAAAAATCTAAATGAACCATAAGCAGGAAGAGCAAGAATGAAACTACACCAAGTCATATCATTACCCATTGCTCAAAATCAGAAATGAAAATCTTAAAAACTTTCAGAGAAAAAAAAGACATATTTAGAATGTGTAGTACACATGGCATTTCTTTCTCAGATATTCATTTTGGGGACCTATAAATATGGTACGTTAGCTGGCAAAAAGGAGTTAAGAGATTAAATTGACCAAATTATACTATGTGTGTATATGGATATGCCCCAGTGAATTTCACCTTTATGTATTTCCCCAAAGCACCGATTTGATAAGCAATAAATGACTAGAAGACAAACAGTAGAGTAGTGGAAGAGGAACAGGGGGAGTGAAGAGGGACTGGAAAGAGGAAGAACCAGGGGCTGAAATGGAGCAAATTATAGTCCATGCATGTAGGATTATGTCAAAATGAACCCCAATATTATGTCTAACTATAATGCACCAATAAAAACATTTTAAACAGTAATGAAAGGAGATGATGGCGTTCAGTTTGCTAATCAGTTGATTTTGAAATATGGAGAGTATTCTGTATTATTTGAGTGGCCCCAATATAATCACAAGGGTCCTTAAAGTGGACAATGGAAGCAGAAGAGAGAACCAGACAGATGGTAGCATAAGAAAACCTCAGACCGCTTGACTTGGAAGGTGGAAGGGAGGACCATGAGCCAAAGAAAGCAGGTGGTTTACAGTAGCTGCAAAAGGCAAGGAAATATATTCCTCCTGCTGCCTCCCATCAACACTCTGAATTTAGCCCAGGGAGATCCATATCAGATTTATGACCCCCAGAACTGAAACATAATAGATATGTCTTTATAAAAATATTTTATGGGGCAGGAGCAGTGGCTCAATGGTTACAGTACTTGCCTGACATGCGTGGGGGTGGGGGTACAAACCCCAGCACCACGTACACAACAAAGTGTCTGAGCAACAAAAGCCACATGAAAAACTAAATAAAATTGGTTCTCTTTCTCTGTCTCTTACTTTTAAAAAAAAAACTTTATAATGGTATAAAGTATTTTAACTATTTAAATATTTATAAAACAAAGGTTTAAATGAAAGCAACAATGTATTCTGTGGTTTTCAATGTCTGTAAAGCAAACTTTCTGATACTGGGACAAGAATCAGGAGAAGAGAAATGAAACTTTGTAAGTCTCTCACATTTTATGAGAAGTAGTACATCCCTGAAAATAGACAGCTGATGTTAAAGATTTATACTGCAAACCTTAAAGAAATCACTAAAATGACAAAGATTATAGTAAGCCAGCAAAAAAGATCAAATAGCAATATGGAAATATTCAATTAACTCAAAAGAAGGAAGGAAAAAAGATATGAAAAACAAATGGGACAAATAAGAATATGATAGATTCAAAACTAAAAATATCAATAACTACATTAATGGTCTTCATACAGCAATTAAAATGCAGAGACTGTCAGATTAAAGAGAAATGCAAGATCAACTTTACGCTGCTTTCCAGGAACACACTTCAAAATATAAAGATACAAATAAATTAAAAACTAAAGGATAAAAATTGCAACCAATACTAACAGTTTAAAAACAAAGTTGAATGATCTGGAGCACTGGCTCAGGGGGTAGAGTGCTTGCCTGGCATTTGGATCCAGGTTCAAATCCCAGCACCACATATACATAACTAAGTGTCAGAAAAATAAAAACCAGATTAAAAAAATAAATAAAGTTGATTCTCTTTCTCTCTCTCTCCTGTCTCTCAAAAAAAAAAAATGAAGCTGAAGTGCTGTACTTACAGAACGGAGAGTTATTCTGTAATGATAAGGCGGTCATTTAATGCAGTAGAAATAGTTATTATAGGAGTTTATGCACCATAAAACAGAATTCCAAAACACACAAAGCAAAAATTTACACAATTGCTGGAATATGTATATTCACACTTGTTCTTGTCAATATCAATATCTCTCTCACAATAACTAATAAAACAAAGTTGGTAAAAAAGACTCCTTACACTAGAAAACATGCTATTTTCAAATGAACAAGCAATATTTACCAAGATAGACCTCATTATGGGCCATAAAGAGAGTCTCAAGAAATTTTGAAATATTCAAGTAATACAGAGAATGTTCCTTCATCACAACAGAATGAAAAGCTAATAACAGAAAGATCTGTAGAAGAATCACCCAAACATTTGGAAGCTACATACTAAACTTCAAACAACAAATGAGTCAAAACAAGAAATCAAAAGGTAAATGAAAGGGTATTTTGAAGTTAATGAAAATGAAAACTCTGTATGTCACAATGTGTGGAATGTCACAGCTTATAGCATTAATGACAACATTGGAAGAGAAGAAATCAATGATATCCACTTCCACCTCAGGCAACTAGAGAAAGAAGCACAAATCAAATTCAAAGGAAATAGAAGAGAGGAAATAATGTCAGAGGCTGAATCAATGAAATAGAAAATATGAACATCAAGAAAATCAATAAAACCAAAAACTGGCTCTTTAATATCAAGGGATAAATGGCTGGCCTGACTTAATAGGAAAAGAAAGAGAAGAACACAGGTAATTATTATTATTGGGAATTAGATAAAAATATTATTACAGAATCTAGAGATATTAACAGACTGATAAGGAAATTATGAATAAATTATTGCCAATAAATTTGACAACTTAGATGAAATTTGTCATTAAAAACCTTCCCATAAAAAAAAATCCAGGTCCAGATGGCTTTCCTGGTTAATTATACTAAATATTTAGAAAAATTAATAGCAACTCTATACACACGCTTCCAGAAAATTGAAAAGGAAGGACTGCTTCCTAAATTATCCCGTGATATCAGCATTACGCTGATTCTAAAACCAGACCAAAAATTACTAAAAGTGAACTATCCATCAATATCCTCCATACACGTAGATGCAAAAGATCCAAACAAAATTTTAGCAAATTACACTCAATGACATATAAAAATGATAATACCTCATGACCAGATGAACTTTTGGGGATGGAGGATTAATTTAACATACAAAAATCAATCAAGGTAGGAGGAGTCTGGAAAGATGGTAGAATCACCAGAAATCTGTCTGGTCTCCTAAACATTTTTAATGCCATCAGAATCTGACTGGTGTAATTATTTTGTAATTCTGCAGTCTGTTGATGGCTCTCAACTTCCAGAGAAAGGTATGAATGGTATACAATACTTTCTGTCAATTTCACCTTTTAGCATAATAATAACTACTTATCCCTCATCCACACCTCCATGGCAGGCAGCTATGAACATATTCCTGAGGCAGCTTACACAAAGTTTGTGGGAGCCATGGTGGGTAACTGGGTATGTTCCGGTATGTGATTGCTGCTTCTGATCTTTTTTTTAAAATTAGATGAATGTGGAGTTACAATTGAGGGGGAATCATTGTCAAACGATCAAAAACAAATGTATATATACATAGTTATCCAAGGCTGATGCCATGTCATGGATGCCCACCTTGGGTTCCGTGTGATTCTATGTTTCCCCTAGAAGAACCCCTGAGTTAAATGGATATCTTGTGGAGGTCAGAGATCTCCTTCTGAGATGATTCCCCCTATTCCCCACCCTCCAGTCTCCTAGATATCCTTCTTAATCCCTCCCCCAACCCCATCCACCACCCTACACCTCCACATATCCTAGGCAATCATCCCCCTGTTTGCATAAAAATTCATACAATTTGAGGTTATTATTAGCTTAGTCTTCTAACATACTGCTTCCAGATGTATTCCATCTTCCACAAATGAGAGAAAACATTCAGCCCTTGAGTCTCTGAGATTGGGATACTTCACTTAGCATAATTCTTTCCATCTCCATCCATTTGGTTTCAAAAGCTATAATATCGTCTTCTCTAATGGTGGAGTAGTATTCCATTGTATATATATGTACCAAAGTTTTTCTATCCATTCATCAAGTGAGGGGCATCTGGGTTGGTTCCACAGTCTAGCTATAGTAAATTGAGCTGCTATAAATATTGATGAAGCCAGTCTCTATAATATGCTGATTCTAACTCTTTTGGGAAAATACTCAGGAGTGGGATAGCTCGATCATAAGGTGGTTCCAGCCCTAATTTTTTGAGGATTCTCCACACTGCTTTCCATAGTGGCTGAACCAGTTTCCAGTCCCACCAGCAGTTTGACAGTGTTCCTCTTCCCACAGCCCCTCCAGCATCTATTATTGTTCGAATTTTTCATTTTTGCCACTCTAACAGGAGTGAGGTGGTATCTCATTGAAATTTTGATTTGCATTTCCCTTATAGCTAATGATGTAGAGCATTTTCTCATATACTTATGGACTTTCTGGATTTCCTCTGGTGAGAAGTTTCTTTTTAGATCCATAGCCCATTTATTGATTGGATTATTTGAGATTTTGGTGTTTAGTTTTTTTAGTTCTTTGTATATTCTGGATATTAGCCCTCTGTCTGAGGTAGAACAGGCAAAGGTTTTCTCCCATTCTGTAGGTTCTCTCTTGATGCTCTTGACTAAATCTTTAGCTGTGCAAAAACTTTTTAGTTTAATAGCATCCCATTCATTTATTCTTGACTTTACTGCTTGGGCCATGGGAGTTTTGTTAATGAAGGCAACGCCCACTCCTATGTCCTATAATGTTGACCCTACTTCTTATTCTAGTAAATTTAAAGTTGTAGGCTTAATATCCAGATCTTTGATCCATTTTGATTTAATTTTTGTGCAGGGTGAAAAGTAAGGATCCAGCTTCAGTTGTCTACACATGGCTGTCCAATTTGCCCAACACCATTTGTTGAACCAGGCTATCTTTCTTCCACACTATGCTTTTACCCCCTTTATCAAATATCAAATAGTCAAAAGATATGGGGGTTTGCCTCAGGATATTCTATTCTGTTCCACTGGTCTTCAGTTCTATTTTGATACCAATACCATGCTGTTTTTGCTACTACAGCACTGTAATATAATTTCAGGTCAGGGATTGAGGTTCCCCCTATTCTTTCCTTCCTGGAGAGTAATATTTTGGCTAATCTGGGTCTTCTGTTATTCCATGCAAACTTGAGAATTGCTTTTTCTATATCTGTGAAGAATGCCATTGGTATATTGATGGGGATTTCATTGAATCTGTATAGGGCTTTGGGTAGAATGGCCATTTTTATTATACTGATTCTGCCTAACCATGAGCATGGAATGTTTTTCCATCTACTCAGGTTTTCTGTGAATTCTCTTTTTAGTGTTTGATAGTTTTCTTTTTAGAGGTCATTAACATCCTTTGTAAGGTTAATGCCCTAGTATTTCATTTTTTTTTTTGGAGGAGATGGTGATTGGGAGAGATTTCCTGATTTCTTCTTCTGTGGATTCATTGCTGGAGTAAAGGAAATCTAGTGACTTATTGGTGCTGATCTTGTAGCCAGCCACTTTGCTGAAATTGCCTATAAGCTCTAGGAGTTTCCTGGCTGATGTTATTGGGTCTTGTAGCTATAGAATCATGTCATCAGTGAATAGAGATAACTTAACTTCCTCTTTTCCTATACAAATATCTTTGATTTCCTTGTCTTGCCTTATAGCTCTGGCAAGGATTTCAAGGACTATATTGAATAAGAGTGAGGAAAGCAGACAGCCTTTTCTCATTTCTGAATTCAGTGGAAATGCTTTCAATTTTTCTCCTTTGAGGATAATGTTGGCTATGGGTCTGTCATAAATGGATCTGACATAGTTAAAGTATCTTCCCTTGATCCCTATCTTCTCCAGAGTTTTGAGCATAAAATGGTATTGAATTTTGTCAAATGCCTTCTCCGCGTCAATTGAGATGATTATATGCTTTTTGTTTTTAATTCTGTTTATGTGGTGAATTACATTTATTGATTTGCGTATGTTGAACCAGCCTTGTTTTCCTTGAATGAAGCCCACGTGCTTTTGTATCCAATTAGCTAAAATTTTATTAAGGATTTTTGCATCAATGTTCATCAGGGAAATTGGTCTGTAGTTTTCTTTTCTTGACAAGTCTTTGTTGGGTTTTGGAATCAGTGTAATATTAGCTTCATAAAAAGTGTTTGGGTGTGTTCCCACTCTACCAATTTCCTGGAAGAGCTTGTAGAGGATCGGAGTTAGCTCTTCTGTGAATGCTTGCTAGAATTCTGCCCTACATCCATCCAGTCCCAGGCTTTTCTTTTTTGGAAGAGCTTTGATTGCTGCTTCTATTTTGCTATCTGTGATAGGTTGGTTTAGAGTTTCAATGTCCTCCTGTGTTAAAGAGGGGATGTCGTATATATCCAAGAACCTGTCTGTGTTCTCCAGGTTATCAAACTTGGCAGAGTACAAATTTTCAAAATAGGTTCTGATAATCTTCTGGATCTTGGATGAGTCTGTGGTGATAGCCCCATTTTTGTCTTTGATTTTGTTGATTTGCTTCATTTCATTCTTCCTTTTAGTAAGGTTGGCAAGGGGTCTGTTGATCTTGTTTATTTTTTCAAAGAACCAACTCTTAGTTTTGTTAATAGTTTGTATTGGTTTGTTTTTTTTTTTTGTTCTCAATTTTGTTGATTTCAGCTCTGATTTTGATAATTTCCTGTCTTCTGTTAGCTTTGGGGTTGGATTGTTCCTCTTTTTGTAGTCGTTTGAGTTGAAACATAAGGCTATTTATCTGGTCTCTTTCTGGATTTTTGATGTAGGCACTCAGTGCTATAAATTTACCTCTTAAAAATGCCTTCATACTGTCCCACAGGTTTCCTCATTCTCATTCAATTCCAGGAACTGCTTGATTTCTGTTCTCATTGCCTCTTTTATCCATCCTTCATTTAAGAGGATGGATTTGAGTAGGTTCTGTTGTTTCTCTTGTTGTTGACTGCTAAGATCATCGCATTATGATATGACAGAATACATGGGATTATACCCAGTTTTTAATATTTGTTAAGATTATCTCAGTGAACTAAGATGTGATCTATTTTAGAGAAGGATCCATGAGCCACTGAGAAGGTAAATTCAGCTGTATTAGGATGGAATATTCTGCAGATGTCTGTTAAGCCTGATTGATTAATAGAGTTGTTCAGACTGGAGATGTCTTTATTGATTTTTTGTTTTGATGATCTGTCTAGAGTTGGTAGTGGTGTGTTGAAGTCCCCCAGAATTATTGTGTTGAGATCAATGAGGGGATTAATGTCCTTAAGTATTTTTTCCATATATTGGGGGGGGGTTGTAAATGGGGGAATGTTATTTATTGTTATAGCTTCCTATGGACTGTCCCTTTTAGTATGATAAAATGAACTTCTTTGTCCTTTCTGACTAGTTTAAGCTGGATTGATTTTATCAGAAATTAGAATCACCATGCCAGCTTGCTTTTTTGGGTTGCAGGCCTGGTAGACATTTTGCCATCCTTTCACTTTCAGCCTGTGTCTATTTTTGAGTGTCAAGTGTGTCTCTTGCAGGCAACATATTATTGGATTTTATTTTTTGATCCAGTGGGTCAGTCTGTCTTTTAATTGGGGCATTGAAACCCTTCACTTTCAAAATTAGAATAGATATAGGAGGTTGAGTCTCAGACTTTGTGACTGTTACAGAGTTTTGAGTCATCTTGGAAGTCAATTAGTGGATAATATGGTTATTGACTCACCCTTGTTTAAGGATTTAGGGTATCATTAGCATTTTCTTCTGAATGAAGAATATCCTTGAGAATATTCTGTAGTGCAGGATTTGTGTTCATGTATCTTGCTAGCTTGAGTTTATTGTTGAAATATTTAATTTCCCCATCACATTTGAAGCTGAGTTTTGCAGGGTATATTATCTTTGGGTGGAAGCTGCTATTTTTCAACACTTGAAAGATATTGTTCCAATGGTGCTGGACAAACTGGTCCTCCACCTGCAGAAAGTTGAAATTAGACCCATATCTTTCTCCTTGCACAAGAATCAAATCAAAATGGATCAAGGAGCTTAGTATCAAACCAGCTACGTTAACTGATAGAAGAAAAAATTGGTCCAACACTTCAACATTTAGGGGTAGGCAAAGACTTTCTCAACAGGTCTCCGAAAGCGAAGGAAATAAAGT